>JAOBSW010000470.1:0-103324 GCA_026214975.1 Gentiana macrophylla | reverse complement strand
CTCGCTTTCATCTGATTCTTTAGCCATTAAACATAGGCTTGTTTCCTCGATTCTCGAGTCCGCTACTTTTATCTTCATCCAATTCTTTGGTCATGAGACATAGGCATGCTTTTTCATTTTCTCGAATCTGTCTTCTTCATCACTATCATCCGAGTCATTGTCGATGATTCTTCATGCTTTTCACCTGATTCGCCTTAAGTGCCTTCTTGCTCCTTTTCCTTTCGGATGCTTTGTATTTCTTCTTTTCATATCTTTGTCATTTTCTTCGACAATCACCCTTGAAGTGACCTTTCTTGTGGCAAATTGAAGCATCCAGATTCTTCATCTTTCTTCTTCATGTCTCTGGTTGAGCTTGACCTTTTGTTTGATGATGAATTTCCTTTGAATGGCTTCTTTTAAACTCACAAAACGCTTAACTAATAAAGCTACATGTTCTTTCGCTTCTTGTGTCTCTTTGTCGATGCATTCGGCAAAGTTACTTTGCTAGTAGTGCAACTAAATGCAGTGATTTTGTGTGTCTGCCGGAGCACCATCTTCACCGCTCAATTCGAATTCATGAGCTTTTATCTCGGGACATCGTTGTCGAGTATCCGTGCTTGCAAGATTTGTAGTTCCTCTGATTACTGATGTTATGATCTTCCATCTTTCAGGTAGTCCTCTCAAGATCTTCAAGCATACTTCTTTTTGGGGATATGTGTGACCAAGCTGTTGCAGTTCACTGATGATGCTTGAGAATCTGTTGTCCATCTGATCAATGGATTCACCTGCCTTCATCTTGAAATTTTCAAACTTCGCTTTTGCAAATGATAGTTTATTTTCTTTAATCGCTTGCATCCTTCATTGATTAGTGCCAGCTTGTCCCACATCTCCTTTGCTGTTTTGCAATCCTTTATTCTCATGAACATGTTGCTGTCTAGAGTCTTTAAGATCATATCTTTTGCTACAAAGTCTAGGTTTGCTCTTCTCCTGTCATCTTTGGTCCAATCCTTTTTGGGTTTGTTTATCTCCTTTCCTTGATCTGCTCCTGTGCCTACCACAGTAGTGATCATGATTGGGCCGTCGTTGATTACATCCAGCATTTCCTCATGAGTTGCTGCAAGATGAGATAACATTCTTATTTTATATTCATCAAAATTATTAACATTAAAAACAGGTACTTTTGATAAGAAGTTTGAGGAATCCATCAGTATAATTGACTATATAAATGACAGTGAATGGAAAACTCAGATTTGAAAATTGCTTTGAAAATATGTGATCTCCTTGTTACCAGAAATTAGATCTGAACAGGTTCTGATACTAGGAACACTGCTCCGATACCAATTGTTGGTCCCAGAGAAGGGTGAAACTATAGTCAGAGGGGGGGTGAATGACTATAGTGGAGTTTCAAAAACTTTTCTTCTTCTAGTTAAAAGCTTTTGGGCAGCGGATAAGTCCCTTCTTACTATATTGTTTTCAAATCGGTTTAGACAGTCACAGATGCAAATTATGATGTATGCAAATTGAATGAATGCTGTAAAGTAAATTGTAGAAATTAAATTAACACAAAGCTTATAGTGGTTCAGGGTGGTGTAATCCCTTAATCCACTCTTCTCCTGTGATGATTGGAGGAATTCACTATTGTTTTCACAGATACAATAGTATGATTGTCCTTGGCTTCCCAAGCTTCACAATCTGCAAGATTATCACCCTTGATCGCAATGGCTTCTTCAAAGTGATTCATCTTCCTTTTCTTGCTCGCTTGAGATCAAAATCCTTCAACAGCTATCACAGATTCAACTCCTTCTCAGATTGCCTCTGATTCAGTTGCTTCAGATTGATGTGAATGTGATTCACACACTTGCTTGATCAATCTCAGTTATGAATATGACTTTGTAGTTCTGATATTTGAGTTGATAACTAGTTGTATCCTTGTAAGTTCAGAGAGAAGGCTTTTCAAATTGACAGAGTTTCTACTTTCTTTCTTTTTGAATCGTTATCATCTTTTTCTGTCAATGCCTTCTATTTATAGCCTTGAATAACCTTGGTTTTTGAAATTCCGTCCGTTGGCTATATTAATGAGGGAATAATCCTTGATTTCATTCTTGATTCCCCCTTAATTGTATTCTCCTTGATTTCAGTGATCGGATTCTTTCTTCAAACGTATAGCAGAAAATCCGTCCTTGATTGATCCTTTAATGATTGTGCATTTAATGCATGATCTTCTGAATCTTCATCGTATATCAAATTTGATCTTGTGAATGTCTCTTCGCCGCTTATAGAACGGTAGAGTGAGCCTTCTGACTTAGCCGTTCATTCTTTCTTTGCTGTTCTCTTTGCCGAAAGTCAGTGTACTCAGCCGATTCACTGTTTCCTTCTTTGTTCTAGTATTTGGAGAGTCTTTGAACTTCACTGATCCTTGATTTGAGTGAGACCAGTGTACACCATATTTGAACATTTGAGTTTTATCATTTAAAGCATAACTTAGACTTATCCAAGGTCATCACAGACTTCCTTGGTTATAAGTCAGATCATAATGTCTTATTTCTTCTCTGCTGGTGCTTGGCTGGCTTTCCTTTGCCGAATATCTGTTTTTGCTTTGCCGTCCTACCAACTAGTACAATACTTGTCTGACTCAACTTATACAACATGTCAGACTCTAAGTAAAGACTCATACAGAGAATTCTAACTTATTTCAGGCTTGCTATAACAGCTAGTATGGCCTTCATCAAAACATAATAAAATGTTCCTAACAGCTTATGTGTGATGCAAGCGACACGGCAGTTGGAGCAGCCCTGGGAAAAAGGGAGGATAAAATCTTTAAGCCTATTTATTACTCCAGTCATACCCTTAATAGTGCCCAAAGGAATTATGCGACTACCGAGAAGAAACTCTTAGCTGTCATCTTTTTTTTTTGGGTTAACTGTAAATATATTAAACCAAGGTATGCCAACTACAGGAGCAACATCCTAAACAGAAGATCTAGTCTAGTATCTACAAAATGTTGAGAAGAGGTTAGATTTGTTGATTTCAAGCAGCATAAGACCCCTGAGGTTATATGCTACAAGAAACAACACCCACTAAACTCCTATCAACACTGCAAAAAGTGCAAAAGGGGTCATATGAGAGCATAACTCACAGAGCCTGTCCCTAGGTGTGTAGAGAAAGAAAATTATCTCAAACAACCACCAACAACTACCAAAAGAAAGGACAAAAGATGTACAAAACCCTAACATCATGGGGTAAAAGTGAACAAAGGAAAAGAAGCTTGCATTATATAGTAGATATGAGTCTTAATACAATGCAAAACATCTGGGATTTTCATCAAAAAGCCTTCAAATCTTCTTTTATTCCTCATATGCCAAATCCAGTAAAGAACCACAGAAACAGAAGTAGCCCTGGCCACATTACCATGAGAGGTTCCTTTGCAATGCCTTTTAATCCATCTCAAAGAGCTCAAAACAGTTTCCAACCTCCTATTAATACCAAGCCAGATCCTGATCTTCCCCCAAATCATGCAAGAAATAGGGCATTGGAAGAATAGGTGAGAAGCAGACTCATAGGATCGAAAGTCACTGTATTTGACAAGTTTCGACCTTACCTGATAGGATCGAAAGTCACTGTATTCACTGACCATGCAGCTTTAAAGTACCTTTTAACCAAGCAAGACTCCATGCCAAGATTGTTGAGATGGATTCTACTCTTACAAGAGTTTGATGTTGAGATTAAAGATAAGAAGGGATCTGAGAACCAGGTGGCTGATCACCTGTCGAGATTAACTTTGCTGGAAGAAGAGCAACCGATTGAGATCAGGGAGAGCTTTCCTGATGAACAACTTTTTGCCATCTCTGTGGTAGCTCGAGTTGAATCTCAGTCCCGACAACATACATCAAGAGTCGGCAAGGTATACCCTTGGTTTGCCAATATTGTGAATTATCTAGCAGGAATACCTACCACCGGTATTCAATAAT
Organism: Gentiana macrophylla; assembly: GCA_026214975.1. Taxonomy (NCBI): domain Eukaryota; kingdom Viridiplantae; phylum Streptophyta; class Magnoliopsida; order Gentianales; family Gentianaceae; genus Gentiana; species Gentiana macrophylla. The sequence continues at coordinate 99,377 of JAOBSW010000470.1, read as the reverse complement.
GCAGATAAGAAGAAGTTTTTCACGTATCTGAAGCATTATCATTGGGATGATCCCTACCTATACAAATTGTGCCTTGATGCCATTCTTAGGATGTGTGTCCATGATGACGAGATTCTAACTATTTTGCACATGTGTCATTCTAGAGAAGTTGAGGTCATTATGGGCCGACAACAACAAATGGAAATACTTTGCGGTGTGGATTCTATTGGCCAACAATTTATAAATCACTACGAGTTTACACGAGCTCATCATTCCCCACAAATGACCGGTAATATTTCTAATAGGAATGAGATGCCACTGCATAGTATCTTAGAAGTGGAGTTATTCGATGTTTGGGGAATTAATTTTGTTGGGCCTTTCACATCGTCAGAATCAAATCGTTACATCCTGGTAGCAGTTGATTATGTTTCCAAATGGGTGGAGGCAATTGCCTCACCTACTAACGATGCCAGGGTTGTCCTGAGGTTTCTTAAGAAAAACATTTTGACGAGGTTTGGAGTGCCCAGAGCCATAATTAGTGACGAAGGGAGTCATTTCTATAATAGATTGTTTGAAAAATTGATGATGAGATATAGGGTTAGACATAAGATTGCAGCAGCATATCACCCCCAGACGAGTGGACAAGTGGAAGTCATGAACAGAGAGATTAAAATGATCTTAGAGAAGACTGTGAATCCCACGAGGAAGGATTGGTCTTTGAAATTAGTTGACGCTCTTTGGTTATATAGAACAACTTATAGGACCATGATTGGGATGTCACCGTAGATGATAGTGTTTGGAAAAGCATGTCATTTTCCGGTTCAACTCGAGCACCGAGCGCTGTGGGCTACGAGGTTTCTAAACATGGATGAGAATTTAGCCGTTGAAAAGAGAATGCTAGAGTTGAATAGATTTCAGGAGTTTAGAGTTCAAGCATATGAGAATGCAAGGATTTACAAGGAGAGAACGAAGCATCTTCATGATAAGAAGATTCTGAACCGCACATTTCAAGTTGGAGATAAAGTGCTAGTGTACAACTCGCGTCTTCGTCTTTTTCCGGGAAAGTTGAAGTCTAGATGGTATGGACCACATGTAGTCATGAAATTCTTCAATTCAGGTGCATGTGAAGTTAGACATGAATACTCTGGGCAGACTTTCACAGTTAACGGCCACAGGCTGAAGCATTACCTAGAGCACAAGTATAACCCTGAGTTGGAAGTCTTTACGTTGATAGAGCCAGAATATGAATAAAAGAGCCCTACTAGTACAGTCGAGCTGACTAGAGATATATATGGTTTTCTCCTTCACGATTCTCATGTGATCCCTCGTAAAAGTTTTCACGCCTTGCTTAGGCCAATAACAGAATAAAGTGGCTTAAACTGTTTTTGCACATTCCTCCGGTATGCACAATTACCGCCACCTTATTTTCTTATTGCCCTTCGTATGTTACTCACTGTTGTTGGAAGAATTTTGGACCGCAGGTAACGACTTGGAAGAGGAATGACCTAGGAGCTACTGATTCTGCTCCAGGATTCGCTTTGACTCAGCCGATCAATTCCAGAGCTAAGTACCTTCTTCTTTCATTATTATTAGTCATTGGGGACAATGTCTATAATTAGTGAGGGTATGCGTCTTAGCTGGATAATCGAAAAAGGGAATATTTTTGAAATTTTAAACACTGTTTTTAGCTTGCTTATTGCACATTTTCGAGTAAGGAATCGGTAGAAAAGGAGCCCAAGTTCAATTTGAAGTAAGCTATAGCATATTCAATTTAGTATGAAAGAATGAGCATATGTTATGTTACATGAAGTAGTAACTTATTAATTATTATTCTATCATTGCATTCAATATTTGAGCACATAATCTGAGTGAGAAGTGTTTAAGATTAGATGATGAGTTGTTTTAACCGGGAATCATTATTTGTCTGTCTATATTCTTCAACAAATTTTCATACGACAAAGGAAGCAACTAGGATGACGAGAGGTAACCAGGACAAACGGACTTGTGAGAGAAAGAGAAAAAAGTGAGGAAATCTGCCAGAAAAAGAAAAATGAAAAAAAGGTAGAAAGAAAAAAATATGCAATAAAGGCAGTGAGGGAAGAGAACTCGTGCAAAAAGGTCACGACCCTCGCATAAAAAAAAACAAACGAGGACTTAAGACCGATGCTTAGTCCCCGAGTCCGCCCGACCCGATTAAGGTACCATGTTGTGTAACCAAGTCTGAAGGCAAGATGAGCGAGTGTATGTGCAGGTAAGTTAAGATTGTGTGGTTAATACAACTTGATTCTCCTCACGAATGCACTATCATGACCGATTCATCACATGACACGTTGATGCGTGGTAAGTAGTGATTAATAGGAAGCTTATGGATTGTGGCTTAATGTATGTTTCTGCCGGAAATCTTGATTGAATATGTTGTCGTTAGTGGAGATTGTTCTTGGAGGTACATTCCGCCTTGATACCCTGCTCGCGGATGAGCAAAAGGCCAGTGGGGGGTAGCTGATGACGGTTAAAATAGTCTATCTTACGTCATCAACATTCTATCCATTATGAGCTAAAAATAGTTTTTTCGACCTATAAATATGAACCATTTGAGTTGAATAGCATATGTCGGGTTCGTGAGTCGAGAAATCTGCACTTAGCGTTTATTTTCCCTGTTTCGATATTATTTCATGCATTATTTGATTATTTTCAGGATACGAAATATTGGGCTGAGCATCATGGACGAATCTGGAGTGGACTGAATGAAAAGAATGTGCCTAGGGTATTCCAAAACCTTCCAAGTTAAGTCGGCTGAAGAAAAAGGACAAAAATACCCCCAGTTTACCAAGGAGGGGCGCTGACTTACAGAGGCTTAAGAACCTTCCGAAACGTGTTTTCTTGGACGAGGGGTAGAACTAGTTGTTTCTAAGTCATTTAGATAGCTATAAGTAAGAGGCTTCACCTCAGAACTCAATGTACCCAAATTATTCAAGGCAAATTATGCAATAAAAGTTCTTTGTTCTTTATTTTATTTATTTTATGAGTTCTGGTCGGAGAGACGACGGATTCGCTGCCTAGGGAGAGATCCAAGGGAGATCTACGCTCATCTTTGAGGGTATGATTTTCTGTCTTTTCCAAGATGTAGATCTATCGTTGTTCTATTCAACTAGTATGTTTTAATTGCTTATTTAGTTTAATTATGTAGTAGTTAGTTTATTTTACCCCATGTGTAATAGATCTGATTCATTGGTGAAGAAATCATGAAATAGTAGTTGCATTTTTCAGATCTGCGACGGTCTATATCGCTAGATCTGAATACTTTGTAAATTACTAATTCATGATAATCGGCCACAGCTACGTTGACCGATAGATTTAATTTACATGTTAGTAGCCTGATCAACTATATGCATGTCATCGTAAACTAGCATGAAATACGAATAGTGAAAAGCTATGTTTGGACATTATCTTGAATGGACCCTAGAACGTCTTCGATCAATGTCGATACCGCCTAGGCGGTTTTATGTATGATTTAGCGCTCAATATCGATAGCTCTAGTTCTTTATGCATATGGGCTATTACGGACCAATTAAGGAAGGTATCTTGCGTATAGATTGTCTACTACCATTTTCGGAGTAGATAGGGTTAGGAGTTGTACCCGTAGCTGAACAATGAATAAATTCATCAACGGGGAGGACTGTTGCCTGTGTGGGGGAATAACTAATTACTAATAATTGAACTAATACATTAGAAACTCATTTTTCTTCGTGTGAACTGGCATAACCTTGTTAGTTTGAGGAACTAAATTTACTACTGTCTATATTATAGTTGGTCGTAGACCATTATTGTGACAAGCTCAATCTTGATAATTAGACGTTCTTACGAGTCTCTATGGGATAGACCTTGACTCGCAAGTACTCTACTACGATAGACCTAGTCCTATTGCTAGTAAGTGCTTTGCACGCGATCACCTTCGGGAAGGGGTGGATGCAAAGTTATCATAGTTGTGTGGATTATTTCACGAAGTGGATAGAGGCCAAACCTTTTGTTAACATAGGAGCGAAAGATTCAGTTTATTTTCTACGCCATAAATAATGGTCTCGTTTCGGCATCCCGCGGGCAGTGGTGACAGACCATGGACCATAGTTTAGAGATAAATTCTCTGATTTCTATAGGGAATACGGCGTCAAACACTGGAATTCATCCATAGCTTATCCCTAGGGTAATGGAGAAGCCGAGGCCGGCACTAAACAGATAATCAAGATGCATAAAAAGAGTGTAAGTGAGAAGGAAAAGGCAGGCGGTTGGGTCGATGAGCTGCCCGCCATATTATGGTCACTCCGCACCACAATCAAAACACCCACTGGAGAAACACCGTTTGCTCTAACTTACGGATCAGAGGCCATGACTCCTATCGAAATGGTGCTCCCAAGTATCAGGGTCGCTGTATATGATCCAACGGACAATCTACTCAATAGACAGATCGACCTAGACCTAGCGGAGGAAAAAAGGTTAGCGATGTACCATCGGCTCGTGAACTATAAGCAAACCGCTAAACGACATCACGACAAACTAATCCGTGACCATTCCTTCAAGGTCGGTGATTTCGTTCTTTGAAACAGGAAGGCCGCAGGTCTTCAGCGCGACATAGGCAAGCTTATGATGAACTGAGAGGGTCCATATCAGGTCACCAGAGAAATCAAAAAAGGGACTTATATTGTTAAGAATCAACAAGGTTTGGAGCTCAAAAGACCATGGCATGCGGACAACCTCAAAAGGTACTACATGTAATCGGCTAGGGTTATTGCTATCCTCTCATTTACAACATGAGTGGTTAAGCTTTCTTACTTGTAACTTTCACTAACCTAACGGGGTGAGGTGAACTTAATAAAGTCCGATTTTACATTTGTCTTTCCGTACATGTTTTCATATCCTTGAAGCATGTCCGCCGTGCGTGTCGACGTGATTTTCGACGTAATTTTCAACAAAGGCCTCAAACTCATCCTGGGCTTTATTAAAAATTGGGGCCATACTCTAGAAATTTTCAAACATGCAATCGGACAGTTGTTTATGATATGCCCGTAAGCTTACAACTCTGAATCTTATCTGAAACAAGGAGGTCGGATACTATTATGCCGGACTCAAAACAGATCGGACTCGATATACATAGTAAATTCGAGCAAAATACAACATACATTCAAACGTAAATGGAACTTCATATATTTAGAAAATAAAGAAAATATCGTTACAAGTTGAGCAATGCAGGATGAAGAAAAGTTTATACAAAATAGCATCATACATAGCAAAATCAAAATAATGTTTATACAAATCTAGGCATCGTCAGGCCGCATATCTACATTTCCGATGTTCTCAATGCTAAGGGAAGGATGCAACATTCTATAGAATTAGCATCGAATTCAGTTTGCTCGGCCTCTGCTTGATGGCCAGCCTCCTCCCGAGTAGCCTGAGTCACTAAATCCCGAAGATTTTCAGCTTCGACCGGAGGCGCCTCCCAAGCATCGAAGATAAGTTTCATTTCGATGTCGGTGTAAGGGATGGAAGGATGATAAACCTTCAAATGATCGGAGAAGGAGGGGTGACGATCCAATCCCGTAGAGTCTCAAGGCTTGGTACGTCACCGTCCGAGCCCACGAACATCTTGTGAGGTGATAAATACCTTGATCATACCCATCAAGAAGTTTTCTCCGGCTGCCTCCTTCCTCACGGCCTCTATCCGGGCTTCAACCCCGGAACTTAAATCGGCCAGCCTCTGCTTCAGATCAGCATTCACCTTTTGTTCGGCCTTCTAGTAGCCTCGGGCTTGGTCAACTTGCGTCTGCTGATCTTTCATATATTGAGAAGCCTCTTTATCCTTCTGAGTCAGCTCGCGGTTAAGATTTTCAAGACGCTCGGAGTTCGCCCGGACCTTAAGTTGATTCTTCTTTGCCTAAGCCACCGCTTCTTCGATAAGCATTCTCAAAGAAGTCGCCATTTCAATTCGGCGTTCTCGGCCTCAAAAGCACAAAGCCGAACCTTCAGATCGGCTGCGACTACTTCAACGGCCTTTAACTCCTTGCCGACAGTTGAGCTCGACAAAATGGTCTCCTTATAATCCGTGATGAGCTGCTTCAGACCGGTACCGCCTAAAAAAGGAGAGAAGGGAAATCAAACCTAAACAAACTTATAGAGAAATAAAAGAGGCCAAAAAATAAAAGGGCAAAAGAAAAGTAAAGAGCGAACATATGTTTACCATGCTCACCGTTGCCCCATACTAGCCCCATGAGTCAATGATGTTCTGTAAAAAAGCACGAAGGGGGTCGGTCTAATCAGATAGTACTATCCAGTGTGCGATACCGTGACCAACCTCCAACTGGATAGGATTGGGAAGGCTCCACTTCAAATGCCTCAGTGAGGCCACATCGGCTAACGCCCTAGAATTCGTCACCGCCCGGGGCATGTCAATGGGCAGCTGGCGCATGAATTTCCTATCTACCCAGACAACGGGAGGACCCCGAGGTCCAACGGGTACACCAGAAAAGGGCACCATCGCGGTCGTGCCTGCCGATGAGGATTTTTCGGCCACAGATTTGCCTTGGTCAGCAGCATCTTTGGATTTGCCTTGGTCAGCAGCATCTTTGGATATATCTTGAGAAGAGGGGCCGACCTTTGGCTGGGTGTCACCCACCTTGGATTTTTTGGGTTGACGAGCCTCCTTCTCACCATCCACACAACCAGCGGGGTCGGCCTCATCAGCAGCTCTTCTCTTCTTGACAACCGGAGCCTTAGTAAGAATAGTCAGTTTCAGACTTTTGCCCGCTCCGGCTTTCCCTACAGTTTGTTTAGCGGGGGGAGAGACCACTTTCCCAATAGTAGATTTCGAGACTCCACGCGCTGAAGCTGCGCACGCCGAGTCATTGCGGACGTGACCATTGGAAGGTCGGTCTTAACCCCTTAAACGCACTGCTCCTATTCACCTCGCCAGAGGTCTTCCAGGAAGCAAGGAGATTGCCTTGCCTCAAAGCGTCCATGGTACCTACATTGGGATAGAATTAATCAGTACATAGTCAAGAGAAATAAAATGAAAGCAGGCAAATCGAAATAAATGATAAACTAATAAAATCTTACTTGGAGCCCGATTTGAAGAATTTCCTAAACAAATAAGACACCGAGAGGGTATGCCTCTACCAAAATGACATTCCTCATACCAATCGGGGTCACAAGGAAATGGTTCAACCACTACCAACGGATCCCCAATACCCACTCCAGAGAGTCCGGTCATCCTAACAAAAGGTTGGTCGACGTCTAAAAAAAGACTCCAATTAAAATCCCGATCTTGACCCTACCATTTTCGAGTATACCCGAGCAACTCTTTAAGATCGACTATGAAGTCGTCATCAGCATCCTGAGTTTTCACATCCGCCAAATGATCGGTTTGTTCGCAGGAATTTTCTCAAATGGCCAGCCAATTTGAGACTCTGCCCTTATACACCTCTTGTTCCAATCAGAAACCTTATCGGGATGATCAAATAAAAGTCGGGGTCTACCGCTGCTCGACCTACTGTGGGGTTGAATCTGGCCATCTTCACCTTTCTTGTTGAAACCGTAGAAGTAAAATAAGACCGACAGTGATGGTTCTCGCCAGCGTAGCCAGCTTATCACTATAAAGGCCATCACTGCTCGGACAGTCCCAAGTGTAAGGTCGCATGGCATGACCCGAAGCTCCTCCATAAATCTGATGAAAAAGGGGTCAATGGGCGGTCGAAGTCCGGAAACAAGATGGTCGTAGTGCAGCCAAATGTAATCTACGTCATCTCGGCCACAAACGTGGAATATATTTGTCCCGTCCATAATGGCAAATCGGTAGTCAGCCGTAATGTCATAAGCCGTCAGGGACTGGGTATAATCAAACTGATCTCGGATCTCCCTTCATCGACTGCCAACTTCATTATCGAAACTTTTTTGATCGGCCAACTCGCGTGTGGCCACAGTGGACCTTTCATTGTGCGGTCTTTTATTTAGTTCAAATGGTTCTGCGGTTTTCTTTGGGGCCGTAGTTTTCTTGGGCACCGTAGTTTTCTTCATTTCCACGACTTCCTTGAACCCCGCAATTGGAGCACCTGCCCCTCGAGTCACTTGTTGATAGTTGCGCCCGAAAGACAATTTATGTAATTGTTTTTGTAATTAATAAATGACAGATTTATTCTCATCTTATTACTTGCTTCGTGCTAGTAAGTAATACACTGCTGAAAAACCCAAGTAGTATATGTAGCCATATAACTTAGTGTGTGTCAAACATGAGGATTAAGTTTATGGTGATACACTTGAACTATTAGTTCGTGGTGAACTTAATCAAAGTATGGGGTTTATTGATTAAACCACCATTAATGCGCCCATAACACTTTATGGTGTGACTGTCTTATCCGGACCGTCGACATTGGTTATCCAAGTGGGGCATTTATATATGATGTAGTCATATAGCACTGGACCGATTTATTGTGCATTTCTCATATAATTATATGATTGAGAAATCTTGTAAAATCACAAGATGATCGTATATGGATTAACCTTAATCCTGAAGTGATTACAAACGCCTACTTGTTTCAAGATAGGGTTTGATGTGTTCGTTAAGGATCGCTAAGAGGCGCAGTCCGAATCACTTTCACGTTGGCACTATTCGGGAATGAGTGAGGAATGTGTGTCTCACAGATACGGAATCCATTCCTTCCTGTGGGAAGTAGAAAGACAATCCCCTTATTTGTTGTTCCTAAAAACTGATCGATCGGCCGAGTTCGTATTGGTTATGAACTAATTGATCACTAGTGGATTAATGGTAAATGAGGATAAGATGTAGTGAAGAAGGTTTACGGAAATAATCCTGCTTCGTTACGGATAGTCTATGGAGGGTTAGTCTGCATGTAATGATTATATCAATGGACACTTATTGACTCGACTTTCTGAGAATAAGTTATATCTATAATCGATAGAGTTCAGTTTCAGATTTATGGTGGCGTAACTCCGGAATTAATAAGTTGAGTAGAAATATTATGTTTGATGAATATTTTATTCAATTTATTGTAGCTACTGGTTATAGGTCCATGGCCCTCGGGTTGGCTCCTAACACGCGAGTGTTTTCTCGTTTTGTGGAACCGTGAGAATAAATTAAATAGTTGGTCTATTTAATGAATATGCGGATATTATTTATTTGGTGATAATATGTAATATAGAAAATCCATTTTCTATTATCCCAAATGGCAATGAAAATAGTGCCACATTTATTTGGTTTTAGGAAAAGAAAATTTTCCCTAATTAATTGTAATATGGATAATATAATTATTTATGTGTTAAATAATTATAAATAAGAAATTGGGTTTCTTATTGGATAAATAGGAAATTTGTTTTCCTATTGGATAAAGGTTTTATTTTCCTAAAAGGAAAAGATAAATTTGTGTGCAAAAGATAAACTCTCAAATTATTAGTTATTTTCTTATAAAAGGAGAGTTTTTCCAAACACAAAATTTGGAACAAAAACCAACGCCCTTTTTAGGCAAAATAGGCGACGCCTATTTTTGAATAAAATAGAGATTTTTTTTTTCTCGTCTTAGCCATTGAGAGAAGAAAAACTAAGGTTTTTCTTAAGCATATTCGAGGAGGTTCTACTACGAGTATCGACGTCCACTAGTCGTCGTTTGGAGATACAATCCGGAAGATCACGGCTTCTCTCCGGTTGGGGTAAATCTACTAAACTTCTTGTAAATTAATTTATTATGCGAATCATATCTTGGTAAAATCAAAAAATGAATTTCGATTCGTAGCTTCCGCTGTGCATGATCGAGCGTCTCGATCGGTGCTGTGAATCAGATCTGACGATCCAATTATGGATCGGATCCGGATTCAGGTTTCTGTATATCCAGCATGTGGTATTAGAGAGAGGTTGAAGCGATTTTTTGCGATCTTGATTGCATAATTAATTAATAAGGAGTGAAATTGAATAAATATTACATCTTTTATATGTTTATTATATATGTGTGTGATTGAATGATTTGGTTGACGAGATGGATCGGGGTTGGTACTTGTTTACCGTTAGATCTATTGTAAACCCAAAATTTTCCTGGTATAGGAAGTTATGTAATTTATTTGTTGCAATTTAATTTCCTAGTAATTAGAATTAGATAATTTTTGGCGGCTCTGTTATATATAAATTTATTCAAAGATCATCATTGTTGGTCCCTTGAAAATGCTTTGGTTAAGTTTAGAAGGGGGGTGGTGAATAAACTTAACACTTCAAACTTTTGGAGTTAACAAACTTAGCAATGTCATTAGCCAACTGACTGCTCAGTAGTCTGCTGACAGTTGATTTTACCGGATTTGTTGCAGCAAAATATATTTAGTTAAAGCCTTATTACTTTTTGTTAAAAGAATGATACTAAGTATTAGATACTCAGTAGTGTAAATGTGTGAATCAGTTGCTAGTTTCAGTAGGTTGATGTGTTCAGTATACTAAACGCAGAAAGTAAATGCAGAAAGTAAGTAGGCGATTTTTATAGTGGTTACAGGTGGTGTAATCCTGTTAGTCCACTCTTCTCCTATGATGTTGGAGGAAATTCACTAGAGATCTTTGAGGTTGCAGTTACACAAATCCCTAAGCTGTCTGTCTTTTACCAATAACTATGGCTTCACAAACTGAATATTGAAACAGGTAGGTTGCTGCTCCAAAGTATTCCACTGGTCCTTGAAGGGTAGGATTGCCTCTGCACCAGCTCCACCACAAACAACATTTCTTGACACCTAAGTGCTTCTCTGGCTTGTAATCCATCCTTATCCTTGTAATCTTCCAATGTAACCCTTGATTAAATCGAGAAATATACTCAGCAAATATCTAAAGTATAACAGCCTGCTGATGTACACATTTCTCAGCAGGTTTAAGTCTGCGGTGTTTTAACAACACATCAGCTGACTTCTTCTTATCTAACTTTTTAACTGTGAAGTTAAAGTACACCATTTTGAACATAACTAAGTTCCAGTCACCACTTAATATATGGAACTTAGACCTTGTACACAAGGTGTATGTAATCAGTTTAGGTCATCACAGACTTCCCTAAATTCTGATTCCATATCCTTGACTTTAAATACTAAGTTTGATCCCTTAGCCTTCAATAACTGTGTTTATACTCTCAGCCTTCAGTCTTCAGCAGGTTCCTAGACACTCTACTGACCTAGCTACCTTCATCGATCTAGACAGTCTGCGATACAACAATTTGACCTAATTACGATCTTGTTTGATCAAACCTATACAATGATCAAACTCTAATAAATCTATACATTTGATCTAGACATATTTTTGCCTTTGCTCTATAACAGCTAGTCTGGCACTCATCATTAAAAATTAAAATATGTCCAACAATTTCCCCCTTTTTAGTGATGATGCCAATACCCTCCATATAGAAAAGCAAAAATATAAGAACACAAACAGAACAAATTCAGTCATCTTTCATTAATATTATATTTGTTCAACAAAATTACAAACTAGAATCAGCAAAGTAAAATAGGTAGTGTAAGTGTGCTGATCTACTTTTTGCCTTTGTCTTGTTCTTTCTTCTCATCTAACTCTCTAATTTCTTTGATAATATCCAGCATCCATTGGTTTTCAATTGTGGAAAATTCAACCCAATGATTCAGTTGTTTCCACCATTTCCAGGCTTCTGGTAGAGTTAATCTTATATTATGAACATTGAAGCCTTGTCCCATGTAGAAGTGTTTGAATTCATCCAGTGAATCCCTTGCTGACTGAACTCCCAGTCTTTGACCTCTTTCAACTCTAAAAGAAGCTCTCAGTGAATTGACCCTTGTTTCCCAAAGTTTTAATCCCAATACGGAGTTGAGTCCTTCCTGAAATCCCATGTCATGACAGGGTCTCTTCTTTCAATAATATAGCTTTTTGTATTCCTTCAGGAGTTCATCAGTCATTTAAACTCTGCCAGGTGCAGGTTTCCTGAACTCATGTATTTCATCCTCCCATCTCTTCTTTACAAAAATCATTGCAGCTTCCTTTGCTTCTGCTGTAAGGCACTCTTCCCCCTTATTGACATCATCAAAAAACCGGGATAGTAGACCATGAACACTTTCTTGTGTAATCACTAAGTTTGCAAGTTGACCTTCGATTATCTCAATTCTTGTGTCAACTGCAGTGATTCTTTCTTCAATTCGTTGTTCCATCAGAGTGATCCTCTCAGTAAGCTTAGGATCAAGGACAGCAGGTTGAGGTGCTTCATCAGGTTGAGGTACCACAGCAGGTTGGTGCCACAACAAGCTTGTCCAACTTTTTGCGTAAAGAATCAAGCTGTTCAGTCAAATGCTTGTCTTTGCTTGTTGTGGTGGTCTTGATACCTCTTACATCTCTAATTAATTCATTTATGGCAAATTGAGCAGATGTGATGATGGAAGTAACTGTCTCAGTAGTTCTTCCCATGTTCTCCACAAGATTCATCAAATCTTCAAATCTCTATTCTTGTGTATTCAGTTGAGTCCTTAAATGTTCAATATCAGTCCTTACAGATCTCAATTCTTCCAAAACTCATCTTTGATTTGCTGCACCATACCTCCCGCCATTTGTCCAAAGAAATCATCATCAGCAGGCTCTTCAACATTATAGTTTGCCCTTTTTATGCTGACAACCATGGCCCTCGTCCTGTCCTATTCAATAGGTTCAGGACCCTCCACAATCACATCTTCAAAAATCTCTTCAAGAATAGGATCTTGTGCAGGTTGAGGTTCCAAAACATATGCCTCCTCAAAAATTGGTACATGTGCCGGTTGAGGTTCATCAGCAACCTGTTCTTCCTTAGGCATTTGGAATTCCTCATCACTAAAGTCATAGTCCAACTAGCTGTTCATTCTCATCAACAACAGTCTGCTGACTATCTTTACCTTTAGTAGCCTATACTAAAACAGTCTTTTCCACAGTATGTACAGGGGATTCCTCAAATCCCATCAATGGTTCCAACCTTTGTCCTAACACTGTTTGTTCCTCAGTGATTAGAACCATCTGTTCCGACCTGTATTCAGGTGCTGCTTGTAACTCAGCAACCTGAACCACCTCCTCAACAAAAACATGAGGAAACTCAGCCAAGTTTTCCTCTAAAACTCCTTTAGCTTCAGCAACCTTCTGTAATTGATCTACAACTTGTGACAAGGTTTCTTGAGTGTCAAACCACTCCTGATACTGTGTTGAGTCCTCTGAACTTGTATCAGCTTCTTCAAACATAACAACATAAAAAATAGTGGATATTCTGGCTTCTTCCGGTGATGTTGCTACTGAGTGGTTGTCTCTCCAAATCTTCATTATAAGAAGCTCCCGGCTCTTCATTTAACATATCATCTGTGATCCTCGAGAACTTGGCACCTTCAAAGAGTGATCTGGTACTTCCTCAATAGACTCTTGTCTAGTCATTTCAGTAGATCCTTGCATTGCTGTACCACTGGACTGTCCTAGGAACATAGGATGATCATCATCTGAATCAGATAATGAAGAATCATCACTACCAGGTGTGAACTTGAGATCTTTAAACATGGTGTTCTTTTTCTGCTTCCCATCTTCTATAATTGCCATCAGCCTCATCTCCAAAGATAGAAGTGTCAATCACCCAATTAAACTTTCTACTTAACTGCTCAAATGCCCATTCTTCAAAACCACCATAGGGTCAAGAACTGGGTTTTGTCTCTTGTAAAAACCAAACTTCCATTCAAAGTACTTTTGAACCCTTTTGAAGTCAGGATCCACTATTTCTTTCTTTGACTTCTTTTCTTTCCTTTCATAGGGCATTGTAGGCCTTCTTGGGGCAGATTGCTCAGCTTGTTGTCCCCCAAAGGCTTCAACAAGGTGAGTCAATGTATCTATAGCAGATACAAATAGGTCAGTAGGTTCATCAGGTTGTATATTTGTCCCTACCACCTCCAACTGTTCCACACTAGGTTCCTCCTGACTTATATGCACATCAGTAGGATCTGCAACAGTTTGTTCTTCCCCCTGAGTTGTAGCATCTACAGCAGGGTCAGGTACAATAGTGTGATGTGGTTCTTTAATTTGTTGCTCAACAACAACATTAGCATCCTCAGTAGGCTCAACAGCCTCTTATCCTACTTCCCTTTGGTCTTCCAGGACCCTTAACTCTTTGCCTTTACCATGAACTCTCTTCTTTGCAACCTGTTTCCTTCTTTTTGCAGGTTGTTCTTCTATTTCAGCAACTTTCCTCTTTCTTCTATCTTCTTTTAGCTGTTCTTTCAAAATTTCAGCAGCAGTTTTCTTTGTAGCTTCAGTAGGCTCAGTAGCCTCAACTTCAACTGGATCTTCAATAGATTCAACAGTGTCTACTGGTTGTTGCCTTGTTTTCTTAGGCTTTAAAAGCTCAGTGATCTTTCTTGTATCACTAGCCTTTCTTTTCTCAGCAGCCTTCGTAGGTGCATCAGGTTGTGTAACTTGCTTAGCCTGCCCACCACCATCATTATCATCTCCATCATTATCACTTTCAGTTGCCTCATCATTATCTTCATCATCCAAACCAGGAATAGGATCATTTATTTCTGGTTTATATCTAGACTTGTTGATCTTTGCAGGTGCAACATCAGCAATCTTCAAGTGGGTCAGCAGGGCCTGTATCATCAAACCCAATGGCTTGGTCTTGGACTTTCTTGTTCCTTCTCTAATCTCAGTCACAACCTTTTCATAAATTGAACAAAGAATCCAACCCAATAAATCTCATACTCTTGCATATGATTATCAGCATGTCAATCTTCGGTCCAGAGACAGTATCAATACTGCCACTAAATCCAAAAAAGTTCTTGGCAATTATCTTGCTCAGTAGGTTGTATTCCAATCTGATATGCTTCACATTGATATTCAGTATTGATGGTATGGACTTGTTTGTTTTTATTGAATCAACAAAGTCAAGTCTTGCAAGCTGCATAGATTCAGGATTTGTAGGAGCACCATTTCCAGGTCCAAATCCAAATACTTCCCTCAGCAGATTTGAAGTGATTTGAATCTGTTGAGCATTTACAGTGGTAGTAAATGCCTCTGTATCATCCTTTATCACAATGTTCTTTCAAAAATGAACAACATTAGTGTAGGAGATGCTGTCTATTCTCAGATTTAGAACATCTCTAGTCCTTCATATCTCCTTATTCTTCTGCCAATGTTGATGGATAATTCTGTCTTTTGAGCATCAATGAAAAAGCCTCTAACACTTTGGCTTGTACCAATATTAACATCTCGTTTATCCGCCATTGAAGAAATTTGAAAAAGATGAAGAAGAAAGTTTGCAAATTTGTGTTCACACTGTGTATTCTTAGAGAAAATTGATCTGAAGTTGTAAGCATCTTCTCTGTGTATATGTCTGTATATATAGGGAAGGGTAGTGGGTAGAAACTGTCAGGAAAGTACTGTACACGTACTATAGCATTTAACCACAATTAAAGTTGGAATAAATGTGATGTTGCCACGTGTCCCACTAACTTATTCTATAAAGAGTTGTAACCGTTGGATATTGTAACCGCGGTATAAAAGATAAGAATAATATCCAATTACTGTTGACTTTCATTTTAGTTTGAATGTCTTGTAACGTATACTTCAGTAGGCTTGATCTTCAGTAGAGTTGGGTCAGCAGCCTGCTGATAAAGATGGCTTAGCAGCCTCCTGAAAAATTACTCTGTTGATATTTAGACACTCTAGTTTTATCCAACTGATGAAGTTTAACACCAATGACTGATCTGTCAAGTGAGCTCACCCAACACGACAAAGACCAATCCCCTTGTCAACTTCATTTGCTCAATTGTCCAAACTTATTTAAATACATGGAATTGTTGATACCAATGACTAGTCAGCTAAGTGAGCTCACCCAACATAGCAAAGACTAATCCCCTTGATGAATTCCAGTACACTGGTGATTAAGTGAATATCAGTCAACTTTAATAATGCCAAGTTCAGTTCTAAACTTAGCAAATTGATCTTCAGTAGGGATGTAAAGAACCACCACATATTTCTTCTCAACATGATCTCTTATAAAATGATGTCTCACATCTATGTGCTTGGTTCTTGAGTGCAAAACAGGATTTTCAGTGATTGCAGTTGCACTTGTGTTGTCACACATTATAGGAATTTCTCTATCTTCAATTCCATAATCCCTTAATTGTTGTCTTAACCATAGTATTTGTGCACAGCAGCTTCCAGTAGCAATATCTTCAGCTTCAGCAGTGGAAGTTGATATTGAATTTTGTTTTTTGCTGAACCAGGAAACAAGTCTACTTCCCATCAACTGACAGGTTCCTGTGGTGCTTTTTCTATCAATCTTGCATCCTGCATAATCAGAATCTGAGTAGGATATAACTTTGAAGCTTCCATCTCTTGAATACCATATCCCTACTCCCAAGGTCTCTTTTAGATACTTGAGAATCCTTTTGACTGCAGCTAAGTGACTTTCCTTTGGTTTTGATTGAAATCTTGCACAAACACCTACAGCAAAGGACATATCAGGCTGCTGGCAGTGAGGTACAACAGACTGCCTATCATCCTTCTGTATAAAGTCTGATCAACATCTTTGCATTCTTTATCTTCATCCAATCTGATGTTGCTACTCATAGGAGTTGATACCTTGGTGCTGTTTCCATGCCAAACTTCTTCAGTAGCTCCTTGGTATATTTAGTTTGATGAATGAAGATTCCATCTTTCATTTGTTTGACTTGTAATCCCAAGAAGTAGTTCATCTCTCCCATCATACTCATTTGGAACTTGCTTTTCATTAGATTAGCAAACTTTTCACATAGCAATTCATTTTCAGAACCAAAAATTATGTCATCAACATAAATCACACAGAGGTGCTTTGCCCCTTCATTGATTCTGAAAAGAGTCTTGTCAATGGTACCTTTGGTAAAACCATTGTCCACTAAGAATTGAGATAGGGTTTCATAACATGCTCTTGGTGCTTGTTTCAAACCATAAAGTTCCTTGTTAAGTCTATACACTTTATCTTCTTGATCTTTAACTTCAAAACCAGGAGGTTACTGAACATAAACCTCTTCTTCCAGAATGCCATTCAAGAATGCACTTTTGACATCCATCTGGTATACTTTGAAGTTTTTAAAAGCAGCATATGCCAAGAATAATCTTATAGCTTCCAATCTTGCAACTGGGGCATATGTCTCATCAAAATCTATTCCTTCAGCTTGGGAATAGCCTTTTGCCACTAGTCTGGCCTTATTCCTTACAATGGTACCGGATTCATCCAATTTGTTTCTGTATACCCATTTAGTTCCAATTATGTTTGCATGATTAGGCATTTCCACTAGTGTCCAAACTTGGTTTCTTTCAAAATCATTCAATTCTTCTTGCATAGCAATTATCCAATCTGGATCAGATTTTGCTTCTTCAACAACTTTAGGCTCCATTTGAGATAGAAAACAAGTAAAACATTGCTTTCAATTGTATTCTTGTCCTTACACCTTGCTGTATGTTACCAATTGCTTGTTCAGCAGGGTGATCCTTCAACCATTGTAAATCTTGATTTGTTTGATTTACAAGAGCTTCATCTTCAGTAGGCTCTGCTGTTGCTTCAGTAGGGGGTTCAGCAGATCCTTGAACTACATATGTTGTTGCATCAGTAGTGTGCATGTTCTTCAGCAGGGGCAGAGTCAGAAACTTTTAAGTCATTTATCATTTCCAAAACATCAACACATTCTGGATCATTGACTTGGAGATTTTTAGCAGGTTCTAAAATCTCATCTTCCATTCTAGTAAACTTTGGTTCATCAAATACAACATGTATTGATTCTTCATGTTTCAATGTCCTTTTGTTCAGTACTCTGAATGCCTTGCTGACTGAAGAATATCCCAAGAAGATTCCTTCATCTGATTTTGGTTAGAATGTCTTCAATTGCTCCTTATGATTTAAAATAAAACACTTGATTCCGAATGGATGGAAATAAGATATATTTGGTTTTCTTCCATTCCATATCTCATAAGATGTCTTCAAGACTTCTTGTTTCTTGAGGTCCTATTTTGTGTATAGCATCTTTGTATTGATTGCTTCAAATTTCAATATCATTCAGGTAATAAAGCTTCACAAATCATAGTTCTTCCTGCTTCTTTCAAGGTCCTTTTTCTTCTCTCAGCAACCCCATTTTGCTGAAGTGTACCAGCAGCAACAAATTGATGCAGCACACCATTTTGTTCACAATATTCCCTTATGACTTTATTGAGAAAATCAGTACCCTTGTCTGATCTGATCTTCACTACTGTCAAACTTTTCTTATTTTGTAATCTCTTCAAAAGTTCAGGCATCTTTTGAAGTGTTTCAGTTTTCTTGTTCATAAATACTACCCAAGTGTATCTTGAATAATCATCCACAACTACCAGAGTGTACTTCTTTCCTGTTACACTAGTTGTTGTTACTGGTCCAAATAAATCCATGTGCATTAGCTCCAAAAC
This sequence comes from Gentiana macrophylla, assembly GCA_026214975.1. Classification (NCBI taxonomy): domain Eukaryota; kingdom Viridiplantae; phylum Streptophyta; class Magnoliopsida; order Gentianales; family Gentianaceae; genus Gentiana; species Gentiana macrophylla. The sequence goes on along the minus strand of JAOBSW010000470.1, from coordinate 80,944 downwards.
TCTTTTTGTTGATTACTTAGTCTTTGACTTGAAGCTTGACTTTGTTTGTTTATCTTGCTGAAATGAATCACATATAGCATCCTTTTTGAATGTGATCTCAGGCAAACCAATCACTAACTTATTTTTCACCAATTGATTAATATCACCAAAGTTGAGATGATTCAACTTCTTATGCCACAACCAATTCAGTTCAGACTTAGTATGCACAATAAGGCATGTCTCTGGAACAGCAGTGGACCAATCCACAACATACATGTTTTGTTGTCTTCTACCAGCCAACACAACTTGTTCACCTCTTTCACTAATGACGATACAGTAGCCTTTGTCAAAAGTGACCTTGTAACCCATGTCGTAGAACTGTCCAGTGCTTAGTAGGTTGTAGTCCAGTCCTTCACAAATGCAACATTCCTAATAGTTCATCCATTCCTCACTAGTGTACCATATCCTCTCGTATATCCTGGTGTGTTCTTGTTACCAAAATTCACTCTTGGACCATCATTTGCCATATAATTTGTCAAAAAAGTGCTTATTCTTTGTCATATGTCTGGAGCACCCACTGTCAAAGTACCAGACACCCTACAAAACAAAGTTAATGTATTTTAGGTACCCAAAACTGTTTGGGTCCATAGTGGTCAGTGGTAAGCATGACCCTTGGCAAATTTCCATAAGGTCTTCTTTGAAAAGTATTGCACTTTTGTTCATATATGTATCCTACATTTCCATAAGATCTAACATTTGGTTGTGTTGGATTCACATATGCTTTCTGGCCTTTTGGTAATAATGCTGTTAGAAGTGATTTCTGTTGTTAGAAGCACTAGCATAACCATTGGTTTGCTGTCTGTTAAGAGCAGCCCTATTATATGGAGTCTGTTGAGGTCTTGAATAAGTCCTCTGCTGAGTCCTCTGCTGATTTCATTGCTGAGGTTTCACCCTAGCATTATGGTTATGGTTGTTGTTTCTAGCAGTAGGGGTGGGAATATTCCAATCATCATCAGTAGGGAACAATCTACCTTTCCCCCTGAGATAAGTATCCCTAGAATGATTAACACTTTTAGGTTTAGGAATCTTATCCTTGGAATATTTCTGATTTTTGCCCTTTTGTGGTCCACAGACTTAGCACCAGGTTTGCTATCAACAGGTCTAGAAGGTCCAGCAGTCCTACTTTTGGATTTACCCTTTTTGTTAGGTACTGTTGACCTTTTTGACTTTTGATTTTGCTTTCTTGAAGCCTTTTCAGTAGGTTTTACTGCCTCAGCAACCCTTTTGGGAATTGGATCTTATGCAGGCACAAACATAGGACCAATTCAGGTACTAGGTTCAGTACCCTTACTGGATCCACCCTTAGTAGATTATTGAGTTCCAAATCCAAGGCATGTTCAATCACCATAGGGCTTTCCATATTTGAATACAGTGGTGGAACTAGATTGTTCAGCAGATTCAGTAGCTACTAAATGTACATCAGACTTATGTTTATTCTGTTAAAAAAAATTTCCTTTCCTTTAAGAGTTCTTAATTCAGCTTTTAACCTTTCAATTTCTGCTTGAAGAGCTTCTTTTTCAGCCTTCACAATCTCATATTTAGATTGTATTTTCCTCAGTTGATTAAGGTTGGCATCCAAAGTTACTTCATTGTCAGAATTTTTAGGATTTGAACCATAAGTTGATTCACAATCACTTTCAACAGGAGTATTTATAGATACAGAGTTGTATACCTCCTTAGTCTCTTCCATATTTGCCATTAAAGCATAGTCATCCATTTCAGCAACAAGTGCAGTATCATCAAGTTCATTTCCTTTTTCTGATACAACTTTAAAGCCTGATTCATCATCAGCAACCATTTCTTTCTTTCCAGATCTTCTTTGTTGATTTTTGTTCTTCAGCAGGTCTGGACAATCAGGTCTGAAATGCCTAGGTTTCTTGCAGTTGAAGCACAGATAATCATGTTCCTTTTTCTGTTTTAAATCAGGACAGTCAGGTTTGAAGTGTCCTGGTTTCTTGCAATGAAAACACAGATAATCATTATCTTTCTTGGATTCTTCTTTCTTATTTTCACTTGATTTCTTTGTGAAATTCCTTGGAGAACCCCTTCCTGTTTTCATCATTCTGATCTTCTTGCGAAGTAGGGCAATTTGCTCTTGCATCTCATCCAGTAGATCATCTTGACCACCTGATGATTCTTCTTTATGTGCAGCAGCTAATGCAGTAGTCTTTGGTTCTTCCTTTTCAGTCTCAGGAACAAGTTTCTTACTGAAGTCATATGCTTTAAGATCTGAAAACAATTTGAAGGTATCTTCTTCATGTAGACTCCTAGATTCTTCTATGGCTGTAAATTTCATTTCCAAAACCTCCTTTGCAGGTAGGGCTTCTAAGATTCTTGTATTGATCTCTTTTTTTGTATAGATCACATTCAGCAGGGTGAGTTCATCCATGATAGCATTGAATCTTCCATTTGCTCAATGGTTTCATTAGATTTCATCTTGAAATCTTGGAACTTTCTTTTGGCTACACTGACTTTGTTTTTCTTTATAGCATCAGTGCCTTCACCGATGAGTTGTAATTTTTCCCAAAGTTCCTTTGCAGTTTTGCAATCCTTCACTTTCATGTACATAGCTATCCAAGGTTCTGTATATGATATCAATAGCAATATTGTTGAGGTTTGCTCTTTTTCTATCTTCAAAGACCCCACTCTTTTTGGCTTTGGAACATACTGAGTTTCACTACCCACAGTTATGGCTTTAGTGATTTACAAAGGGTCCATCAATCAAAGACATCCATCATCTCATCATGTGTTGCAGCTAGATAAGCCTGCATACGACGTTTATACTCATCAAAACGATCGAAGGAACACATCAACATAGTTCTAGCATACTGGTTGTTATCCATGACGCAAAGCTTTGAACATCAGAAACTTGAAAAAGTTTTCAAAGTATTTTCACAAGCACAACAAGTAGGATTACTTTAGAACATAAGTACTGCTCCGATACCAATTGTTGGTCCCTTGAAAAGGTTTTGGTTAAGTTTAGAGGGGGGTGAATAAACTTAACACTTAAAACTTTCAGAGTTAACAAACTCAGCAATGTCAAGAGCTTTCTTGTCGCTCGATGAGTCTCATGACCACTCAATAGTCTCTTGACGATTGATATTATTGGATTTGTTGCAGCGGAATATATTTAGTTAAAGCCTTATTACTTGTTGTTAAAAGAATGATACTAAGTATTAGATACTCAGTAGTGTAAATGTGTGAATCAGTTGCTAGTTTCATGAGGTTGATGTGTTCGGTATACTAAATGCAGAAAGTAAGTAGGCAATTTTATAGTGGTTCCGTGGTGTAATCCTCAGCCACCCACTCTTCTCTGTGATGTTGGAGGAAATTCACTAGAGATCTTTGAGGTTGCGATTAAACAAATCCCTAAGTTGTCTGCCTTTCGCCAACAACTATGGCTTCACAAACTGAATATTTGAAACAGGTAGGATTGCTGCTCCAAAGTATTCCACTGGTCCTTGAAGGGTAGGATTGCCTCTTCACCAGCTCCACCACAAACAATAGTTCTTGACACCTAAGTGCTTCTCTGTCTTCAGCAGATTTCTTGTAAAAGAAAGTTTGAATCAAGTAAATGATTCAGCAGTCAACAGCTTGATCAGGATGAATGAAGGAAGTAGGACCTCGGATCTAAACAAATTAGATCTATGCGCAAATGATGGATCACGATTCATATATTATAACACATAAACAAAGGATTTAATTACTACAAGGGGGTTAAGAAAAACCATACCAATAGTAGGAAGAGAAGCTTTGAGCTTAGAACGAGAAGCCTTGATCTTCCAATGTGTTATCCAGACGGTGGTTGCTGGACACCCTTCTTGATATGAGAACCTCCTTGATATGCAACACCAAGAAAAACTTGTAGTTTTCTTCTTCTAAAACCCAAGACTATAAAACTAATTTTTCTCTATATTTTGGTGATGATGGCTGAAACTTTCAAGTGTGTTTTACACTTGGAATAACTCTCTTTTTATAGGAGAGTAAATCCTTGGTCTCCAAGTTTTAATTAATCAAATAAATAATTAATTAAATTAAATTAAAAGATATTTTCCTAATGAATAATTGTGACATGTTATTGACCAATAGGAAATCAAATAACAAGTCATACAACCAACCACAAAACAAGAATATCTTTTATTTTCCATAACACAAGAAAATTAATTCTTGTGCTAATTAAGACCAAAATAGGCGCCACCCCTAGGGTTTTTTAGCCCACATAAAATGTCTTTTATGTGTATTATATTATTTAGCCCAACTAAATAATATCCATGCATATCAATTAATTGGCCCAGCCAATTAATTATTTCTGAGGCCCCAATAAACAAGAATATAAGCCCGAATTATAGAAGCCACATTGGGGACCATGTACCTATAACCAGTAGCTCCAATAATTAAACATATTATTCGTCGAACAGAATATATATATTAAATTATTAATTCCGGGATTACGCCACCATAAACCCGAAACTGAACTCTACCAATTATAGATATATACTTACGCTCAACCCTATGAGTAAATAAGCGTCCACTGATATAATCACTACATACGGATTAACCCTCCATAGACTGTCCACTCTGAGTAGGATATCTCCGTAAACCCGACACATAATATCTTATCCTTATTTACCATTAACCCCCTGATGATCAATTAGTTCACATATCTGACTAGTGATCAATTAGTCTAATATGTACTCCCGGGATCGATCACTTTCTTAGGGATAACAAATAAGGGGACTGTCTCTCTACTTCCCACAGGAAGGAATGAATTCCATGTCTGTGAAAATCAGAACTACTCACTCATCAGGAGATAGTGCCAATGAGAAGTGTCTTGGAACACATATTTAAGTGAACCGTAACTAACACATCAAACACAACCCCGAGACAAGCAGCACCCTGTGATCACCTCAAGATTAAGGTTGATCCATATATGATCATCTAATGATTTAATAAGATTCCTCGATTACGGAATTATACCGAGAAATACAGATTAAATCAGTCCAGTCCTATATGAATGCCATCATATATAAATGCCCTACGTAGGTACCCTCTACCGACTCTGGGCGCATTATTGGTGTTTTAATCAAGAGACCCTAAACTCTGATTAAGTTCACCATGGACTAACAGTTTAAGTATATCACCATTAACTCAATCCTCACGTGCATGCCATACACTGAGTTAAGCGGTTACATACTGATATACTTAGGGTTTGCAGCAGTGTATTACTTACAAGCACAAAGCAAGTAATAAGGTGAGATAAATTCTGTCATTCATTATAAAAAACAATTACACAAATTGTCTTTCGGGCACTACAACTATGATCAGCAGCTTGATGTCCTCAAGTGTGTGTTCTTGATGTAACTTCATAGCAGGTTACACTTGAAGATAATTCTTGATCAGTTAGTTGAAGTTCTGTGTATGTCAGCAGGGTAATTTTCTTGATCAGAAACTTGATAGCTTTGATTAGATTATTTGTTTTTCATCACTTTTCATCATTTGTATCTGAATCAAGAGTCTTTTATTTATAGGTGAGAATCTTGTGACTTATGTTTGAATTTCAAACATAGCCGTTTCAGATTTGTCTTCATCTTGACTTGCTTTCTGTCTCTGTACATAGTACTGACACTGTCTGTTTGCTTTTTGTCAGTTTTCAGTCTGTCCACCATTTGACTTATGTCTATTGGTTAATTCTCTGAATCTTTCCAACGTTCTTTTTATCTTGGCCATTGATTTGTTGACAATATCAAGGCTTGTAATCCATCATTATCCTTGTAATCTTCCAATGTAACCCTTGATTGAATCGAGAAATATACTCAGCAAATATCTGAAGTATAACGGCCTACTGATGTACACATTTCTCAGCAGGTTTTAAGTCTGCTGTGTTTTAGCAACACATCAGCTGACTTCTTCTTAGCTAACTTTTTAACTGTGAAGTTAGAGTACACCATTTTGAACTTAACTAAGTTCCAGTCACCACTTAATATATGGAACTTAGACCTTGTACACAAGGTGTATGTAATCAGTTTAGGTCATCACAGACTTCCCTAAATTCTGATTCTATATCCTTGACTTTAAATACTAAGTTTGATCCCTTAGCCTTCAATATCTGAGTTTGTACCCTCAGCCTTCAGTCTTCAGCAGACACTCTACTGACCTAGCTACCTTACTAATCTAGACAGGTCTTCTGATACAGTCAGCTGACCTAATTACAGTGCTTGTTTGATCAAACATATACAAAGATCAAACTCTAATAAATCTATACATTTGATCTAGACACCTTTTTGCCTTTGTTCTATAACAGCTAGTCTGGCAAAATATGTCCAACAATCATCACAAGCTTGAGTGACATCCATGTCGTGGAGATGCAAGATTCGCAAACTGAAGACCCAAGTTCGACCCCCCCTCCGGGACGCGCTTTTATACAAATTTTTTTCCAGTAAAAGGTTTAGTTTTATAAAGAAAAAAAGAACAGCAGCCAGGATTCGAAACCGGGCTGCCGTAGTGGAAAGAAGACAAGAAAGAAGAGAGCATCTTACCAAGTCAGCTAGGAGGTGTTTGGTTATAGGAACGGGGCGGAAAATTGTTATACAGAGCGGCGGCTGGATCTGATAAGAGATTAGTAAATCCTTTAAACGTAGGGTTTATTTATTTATTTAATTTTAATTTTATAAATTAGATACGGGGGTACCAACGGTCCATCTCAGTGGTATATTTTTCGCATTTATTTTCTTATGTGATTATTTATGTGATATAACCATGTCATGCATCATATTCATGAATTCCACTCCTAGCATATGCATACATGTAGAAAATTAATTTTGACATTAATTAGACATGTATGAAAAAGATAATTAATTTAGATTAATAATAAATTAAATTAATTAAAGGAAACAGAATTTTATTTGGATAGAAAATTCACATGATAAAACTAAAATTTACTTGGTAAATTTGTTTTTGGGATCTAAATTCTTTGAGAATTTCAATTATGTAGTGTCTTCATAAAAGGATTTTAATATCCGAAATTTGGAAAAACGTGAAAAGATGGACACTAACTAGACGGTATTTGGAACCGATAAGTTGGTGATTGCTTTTCATGTTTTATTGTTTTCGGATTATTGGAAAAATTCCGAGATCCAAATTTTTTATCATGACATTATTAGGACTATTAAATTCTTTGGTGAATTTTAATTGTGTAGTGTCTACACAAGTGATTTTCTAAATGATCGATAAATTGGAAAATCATGAATATAGTGTCACTAGTTAGACGGTATTTGGAACCGATAAACTAGTGGGAGCTTTAAATTTCATGATTTATTGTTTTCAAATTATTGAGAAATTAATAAGTCCTAATGTATTAGGATTATAAAATTCTTGGTGAATTTTATTTGTGTAGTGTCTACACAAAGGAATTTTAAGCCAAAATTGGAAAATCGTGAATATAGTGACACTACTTAGACGGTATTTGAAACCGATAAACTAGTGGGAGGATTAAATTAAATATTCATGATCTATTGTTTTTGGATTATTAGAAAATTCTAAAATCCTAATGAGACTACCTAATTTTCAAAATAACGAGTGGGAGCGCGGAAGGTGACAACCGACCCCTCGGCCTCTACTGTTGACACAAGCACCGTTAGAGAATGGTGACGCCTCGTGCCGCTTTGATTTCGGCCCCATTCAGATGGCCTTCACCGCTATCAAAATTCAAGGCTTGGTTTCCGAAAGGATAGGATTTTGAGTACTCGTCGGATCACTGACCTACCCATCGGCGGCATACTCGGGGTCTATTTAAAAATCTGAAACAGTAGGTCATACTCTAAAGGGTATTTTTGGAGATATCTTGGCTGAAAAAGGTAGGTAATCAACAATTAAATCGGGATGTCTGATTCTCAGTTAATTGTTGAGAGAGATTGTCTCAATTTAATTGTCACCTCTTTGACCTACCCGGCGGCGGCACTGAGGTGTGAGATTAAATCCTTGGAATGGTAGGATAAACTGCATGCATGACATAACGTTTATAATTCCTAAAATTATTATTTGTTGTGGTGTATAATTTGATTTTATTTCTGTCATCTCAACTGCTAAATACGTAAATTGACTAGTAACGACTTAGTAAAAGTGGAAAAGTTACAAGAACGTTGAACTCATAAATCGAGAATGCAAATTAATTTTTTCGGAAAAGGATGTTCCTCTTGAGTCTACAAACTTAAGTGACATTTATAAGTATGTCACTGCTGTCACTTGGGTTGAACGAGCGACAAAACAAAATTAGTTCAAAGATGACGAGAATGATTTGGTATCAATCTCACTAGACATCCCACAGTTCACGAGTAGTATCTACTCAAATGAACTGATAGTCACGTCCATTTCCTTTAAAGAAAGCCAAGAATGGAAATGTAAATTTCTACAAGTGCAAGTCATCTAACTAAATAAGTTAAAGGCTAAACCGAAATATTAATAAAAGAAAATATAGGATAAGGAAAGTGATTTCGGATCACTAACCTATGAATCCTTAGAGACTTTCTTAATCGAATAAATTGACTCAGAAGCTAAAGTTCTTTTGTAAGAACAGGGTAGCTGGGCATTCATGATGAAGAGTAGGCAACGGGCAGTTATTTCAGCTAAGATAATGGGATTGATATAAGGAACAAATTTCGGATTTTAATCCCTGAATATCGCAGAAATTTATTTTATGTTTTCAGATTCGTTGTAACAAATGGATTCACTTTCACATCGATTACATAATTGTCTTATAGAAAGTGAATATGACATTTGTATACGATTCCGAGACTCGCACTTTTGTTTGATAAAGTCAGAACCACTATGTAATGCTAAAAAGGTATATATAACACGTCATAAACTATTTAGACAATTGGTTTCCATATTAAGATAAATGATTCTTCAACATCTATTGTTTAGTGCATATATCCTAAAGATAAGATCTTAAGACTAGCTAAGGGTGATTCATATCTCCCAGTCTAAGAACACTATCTCAAAGGAAAAATGACTAAGTAACCTTTTCAATTAGGAAAAGGTAATAGAGCTGAAGAAATATCACAGCTTGTTCATATTGACCTTCGGGGTCTTATGTAAGATACAAGCTAGTGTAAGGTTTTGAGTGGTAGACAATTTGTCTAATGACTACTCGAAGCGCCGAATAGTTTATCTAAATATTTGGAGGAATCTCTGATTTTACCAGAGAAACGAGTATTCCATGCTCAGATATAGGCTATTGCATGGTTTTGACACTGATGCTTGGCCTGCCTCCGAGTGAAACGATTTCAATGAAAGGATAAACCATGTATTGCCTTGTATAGTTATTGATATGTTACATTACACTGCTTAACTCAGTTAAGCTATTGACTACAAAATAACGGTATAGATTCTTATGTAATATCAAGAAGTCTACCTAGAAGATGCTTATGAATTTGTTGATAAAAAATGAAGTAAATTCACTCCACTTCCGCAAATAGAGGCATTTAGCATTTATGATTGAAGGTAGGACTGGAGATTTTGCATACACGTTCAGATGGTGACTAATCATGAAATATCTTAATGCAATGAGTAAATGTTAGTTATAAGATTCTTAAGATCGGGTAGTGACTGTTATACTGTCACAGCCTTTCTGAAAGAATGTTTAAATAACAACCTTGGACCTTGAAGTAAAGTTACTCAAGGAGGAGTTACTATCTGATTCAATCAGACCACATCCAACATTGGTTGTTGGGGTTTATGTAGATAAATACTACTGCACCAGATAAGAATATCGAACCACCCAAATGCATTGAGAGTATGGCTTAACTATTGACTCATTATGATTATGTAGAATTTATAGTCTGTTGGGGGTGATTGATAACCTATGGTCCTCTGGTAGGACTGTATAGGATTCTGATAAATAGAGGTTGGTTTAAAGACATAAACCTGTAAATGGAGTTTTGGCACTCCAGTTCTGTTAACAATCTTGTAGAACCACCTGAGAGTCTCAGACCCAGTGAGAGTAATTGGATCTACATGAAGAAGAGATGAATGAATGAGAAATTTTATCTTTCAAAGCAAAGGTAAGTGGTCTAGGGGTAATTCCCTGACAAGTGGATGGTTTAATAGGGGTGATGCCCTGAAAATTTCTCACCACTCAGCCTTTCTTGACTCCATGGAAAGCAGAAATATTATTAGGGGTGATGCCCTGAAACCTTCTTGCCGTACACCGGAGCTTGAATTCATTCAGAACAGAAGGGTTTTAACTTAAATCCAATGACAGATTGACTACCTATGCTTATATCCATTGGTGGGTTAAAGCAAACCTCCAAGGCATTAAAAGTCATATGTTTTAAATATATGAACTTGACTAGAATCAATGTTGGTAAATTAGTGATTATAGGTGTTCATAAATGTGACACTGCAACTGTTGAGAACAACATGAGTGTGTTATCTGAAGTCAGGAACTGACGAGCCAAACTTCTCTGAACCAGAGATGTAGACTATATTCTTGGAAATCGATTCGGTTGAATTCATGAGAACAAGTTGTGGCAGTTTTCCATCATCTTATTGTTAAGATGATGATGCATTTTTGAATGCTAGATTCAACGAGAGGTTTCCTACCCAACCCCTCATGGAATAATTCTCTCAATCTTCGGATATAGAGAAAATGGGATAGATTCTCTTTTGGATAGAGAAAGTCAGGTTATTAAAAGTCAATAACAGTCGAATCAAGGATTCAAACATTGAGTAGCAATATATTACATCCTCAAGTACCTTCGGAGAACGAGGACTAATATATGTCTATATTCAGTTGCATACCTGAGTATTATTGACTACACTGATTCTGACTTACAGTCATATTAAGGATGATCTTTAATTGATCTCGGGCTCAGTGTTTTTTCATAGTGATGGAGCTAGAGTTTGGAGCAATCCAGCACTGCTAATTTGAGTTTGTTAGTCGAATACATACTAGCTTTTGGAGCAGCTAAAGAGGCACTGTGGCTTGAGAAGTTCTTTGTTGGATCGGGAAGTGATTCCAGGTCTCGATGAGCCGATGCCATTTTACTATGAAAACAGTTGAGAGGTAGCTCATTCAAATGATCTTCGCAATCACAAGTGGTCAAAAGCATATTGACAAAGTACCCCCTGATCAGACAGACCATGCAGAAAGGCGACGTTTCGATCCTAAAGATCACCTCAAGCCGACAACGTAGCTGATCAGTTTACGAAGACGCGTGGCATCTAATGTCACTGATAAGCGCTTGGCGGGTATGAAATTGGGAGATGTGTCTCATATGCTTTAGAACAAGTGGGATAATGTTTTGGATAGATAGAATAAGGGTGTGGTGCACTAAAAACAATTGTTGCTTGTCTTTACGGGCAAGTGGGAGATTGTTGGATGTAGTGCCTGAAGGACAATTGTTGCTTGTCTATACGGGCAAGTGGGAGATTGTTGGAAGTAGCGCCCGAAAGACAATTTATGTAATTGTTTTTATAATTAATAAGTGACAGATTTATTCTCATCTTATTACTTGCTTCGTGCTAGTAAGTAATACACTGCTGAAAACCCCAAGTCGCATCATATGTAGCCATATAACTTAGTGTGTGTCACACATGAGGATTAAGTTTATGGTGATACACTTGAACTATTAGTCTGTGGTGAACTTAATCAAAGTATGGGGTCTATTGATTAAACCACCATTAATGCGCCCAGAACACTTTATGGTGTGACCGTCTTATCCGGACCGTCGACATTGGTTATCTAAGTGGGGCATTTATATATGATGTAGGCATATAGGACTGGACCGATTTAATCTGCATATCTCATATAATTCCGTGATTGAGAAATCTTATTAAAGCACAAGATGATTGTATATGGATTAACCTTAATCCTGAAGTGATTACAGACACCTGCTTGTTTCAAGATATGGTTTGATGTGTTCATTAAGGATCGCTAAGAGGCGCAGTCCGATTCACTTTCACGTTGGCACTATTATGGAATGAGTGAGGAGTGTGTGTCTCATAGATACAGAATCCATTCCTTCCTGTGGGAAGTAGAAAGACAATCCCCTTATTTGTTGATCCTAGAAACTGATCGATCGGCCGAGTTCGTATTGGTTATGAACTAATTGATCACTAGTGGGTTAATGGTAAATAAGGATAAGATGTAGTGAAGAAGGTTTATGGATCGGATAGTCTATGGAGGGTTAGTCTGCATGTAATGATTATATCAATGGACACTTATTGACTCGACTTTCTGAGAATAAGTTATATCTATAATCGATAGAGTTCAATTTCGAATTTATGGTGGCGTAATTCCGGAATTAATAAGTTGAGTAGAAATATTATGTTTGATGAATATTTTATTCAATTTATTGTAGCTACTGGTTATAGGTCCATGGTCCCCGGGTTGGCTCCTAACACGCGAGTGTTTTCTCGTTTTGTAGAACCTTGAGAATAAATTAAATAGTTGGTCTATTTAATGAATATGCAGATATTATTTATTAGGTGATAATATGTAATATAGAAAAGACATTTTCTATGATCCCAAATGGCAAAGAAAAAAGGACCACATTTATTTGGTTTTGGGAAAAGAAATCTTCTCCTAATTAATTGTAATATGGATAATATAATTATTTATGTGTTAAATAATTATAAATAAGAAATAGGTTTTCTTATTGGATAAATTGGAAAAAAAATTCTTTTGGATAAAGGTTTTATTTTCCAAAAAGGGATAAATTTGTGTGTAAAAGATAAACTCTCAAATTATTAGTTATTTTCTTATAAAAGGAGAGTTTCTCCAAACACAAAATTTGGAACAAAAACCAACGCCATTTTTAGGCAAAATAGGCGACGCCTATTTTTGAATAAAATAGAGAAATTTTTTTTTCTCGTCTTTGCCATTGAGAGAAGAAAAAGTAGGGTTTTTCTTAAGCATATTTGAGGAGGTTCTACTACGAGTATCGACGTCCACCAGTCGTCGCTTGGAGATACAATCCGGAAGATCACGGCTTCTCTCCGGTTGGGGTAAATCTACTAAACTTCTTGTAGATTAATTTATTATGCGAATCATATCGTGGTAAAATCAAAAAACGAATTTCAATTAATAGCTTCCACTGTGCATGATCGAGCGTCTTGATCGGTGCTGTGAATCAGATCTGACGATCCAATTATGGATCGGATCCGGATTTGGGTTTCTGTATATACAGCATCACTACCCCTTGGATTTTATCATTAAGACTGCTCAACTTTGCTTGGTCTTGATCGTCGACCTCGCCTCCGGGTGCACCCTCACCGATACCTCGACCTTCTCATCGTTAGAGTCAGGCTCATCTGCCTCATCGTCGGCTATCTCCTCTTCAACTACCTCTTCTTGGTCGCTGATGTTGACCTCCTCCGAGCCATAACCGACAGCAGCGCGGACTTCTTCATCCAATTGGGTATGTGATTCTGAGGACATCCTGGAAAAACACTAGGCGAGGTGGAATAGTTAATCGCTTAGACATGGAAGTCGGGCTGAGGTGAGTATAATCACACCCCGACACCTCGCCCCTCCGTTTCTCTAGAAAGTAAATGAACCCTGAGAAACCCCATAAACCCTCATGTCATATATCTATCTCCAGGAAAGGATGAATATTTGGGAGTAATCAAAAGGACTCATGCATATAGAGGAACAATGTCTCAAATTTAAGACTAAAATTCAAGGGGTCCTAAATTTCTACAACATTTCTATCAAATAAGCCTCAAACAAAAGAAAGACACCATTGAAATCAAAGGAAGAACATAATGGAATCATACCTGAAATGGGAGGAAAGCTTGAACAAACGGACGGAAACTGCCAACTCTCACCAGAAATCACTTGCTCTTTCTGGAATCCTCTCGCCTCACTTGCAGGAAAATATTTTAGAAAGAGGAAAAGTGTAAAAGTGGGGGAGAAAACCCCTATTTATAGGCATGAAATTGGAGGGAAGCGTCGATTCGGATTTGAAATTCAAAAATAATTATTACTAGGAACAGTTTAAGATATCCCTCAGCCAATTAGAAGACACGGCGTTTCATGTCAAACGTCATGTCACTAATACAACCGACGTGACATTTTGCGAACCGATGCGACCTCTATCCAATTTGGTTAACTGCTTTCTCCTTATGCTCTGGCTTATGGCCTCAACTCAAAATGGCTCACAGCCTCGGCTTACGGCCATCCAAGCCCATTCGCTCCAAAGCACAGCATCTAAGTCTGTTCGCTATAATGCACAGCATACATCAGTAATTTGCAACGCGATATCAACACTGATTCAAGCTTGATAGCCATTATCGGCATGTAAGCCCGTTCGCTCCATAGCACGGCATCTAAACCTGTTCACTACAATGCACATCATACATCAGTAATTCGCAACGCGATATCATTACTGATTCAAGCCCGATAACCATTATCGGCATGTAAGCCCTCTCGCTCCATAGCATAGAATCTAAGCCTGTCCGCTACAATGCACAGCATAACGTCAATAATTCGCAACATGATATCAACACTGATTTAAGCCTGATAGCCATTATCGGCATCTCTCTGTCACAAACGACCACAATAGGGTACGGTTCTCTACTGCTTCTTTGAACTCTACTCTCAGCCTCGACTGACATGCAAGGCACAGAGTAAGGGGCCATTGATATACCTGATCTGGATTGGAATCCGAGCATCTAGATTTGGCTTGATTCCAAGCCCAACAACTGATCATGGGCCTCCATCCCGTATGTCTGCAGTCAATAAGCCGGACACATCTCCACTCCTGCACCTCGGACACAGTGGAGGCTATCCATATTATCAGTCCGGCTAAGCTTCGAGTTGATGACATCAAGACAAATGAAGATATGAGTCCGACCTACTATCAAGTCTGCTATCGCCGATCTTATCCTAATAGTTTTCCGGTCAACTCATGTATAATTAGTCTTAACTAAATGTCTTGTCCTGCTTAGGTTAAACCGACTTATCCTTTGCCTATATATATGGCTGAACATTGTAATAGGAAAAGGATCCAAGAACTAATATATACAGAGCTACTATGTCAATTTGTCGACTCACTTGTGAATAGATTCATAAGCATCAGTCAGACCACCTTGTTCTTGATAACCACCTATTAGGAAATCACTAGTTTAACGCAGCGGAATTTAAAATTTGATTTCCTTTTCTAGATCGTTCTTCGTTTAATGCAATAAACACGTTAAGTAGTTTGACGGTTATACCTTAGATGATCTACAAGATCGTCACTTTGACCGCCAACGGAGAGTAGTTCAATGCACAAGCCGTCCCACGCGTCCGGCCTCTATCGCTAATCCACACGAACCCCTCGCTTGGAATCCTCCTTGGATTGCTATCGAGAAAAACTCCGGTCGCTAGATCGGACCTTTTCTTCCCTCACAAACTCACTATGGAGAGCTCTCTATTTTACACAAGAATTATGAACTCTTGCAATTGTGTTGTACAAAAGAGCTTGACACCCACTTCCTTTTTATAGAGGAAGTGGCGCCCCATATGTAGTGTGGAGGAGAAGAAAACCTTTTCTAATAAAATAAGGAAAATCAATTAGATTGATTTATCTCTTTAATTATAATATTTTGTCAATATCATATATTGATTATAATTATCTTATTACCATAAATCTATTTTGCAAAATCAATTAATATCCTATATTAATATTATGGCAATATTTATTAATTAAAGTGCACAATCCAAGTGTATCTCATACACTCAAAGTGGCGCCCT
Organism: Gentiana macrophylla; assembly: GCA_026214975.1. Taxonomy (NCBI): domain Eukaryota; kingdom Viridiplantae; phylum Streptophyta; class Magnoliopsida; order Gentianales; family Gentianaceae; genus Gentiana; species Gentiana macrophylla. Next base: position 65,169 of record JAOBSW010000470.1, on the reverse strand, counting down.
TTAGTCAATAAATTGACTTCCGGAATATTCTTTAATTAATATAATTTATATATAATTAATATCTTGTATTTTATTTATTCATAATAAATAAACACCACCATATTAATTTACCACTATAACCTTTATAGTCTAGAGATAAACTTTCCTTATTTGGTTATCAACTATAACCGCATTTTAATCCGACTCGATGTTCATATGTGTGTGACCCGATAGGCTTCCGAATATGTTGGCCGTAGACACAAAGTGCAATTTACTAAAATGCCCTTCATACCTAACGATCACGGGATAGCGTCTAGCAACACACCGTGACCCCCAATTATCGGAAGAGTCAAAAGCAATGACTACTACCTTTCATGTGAAACAGTTACCGTGTAACTTACAATCCTATCGCTATAATAACATCCATACGATCGTATCTCTAGTGTCAATACATTGACGATCGTATCTTATAATCTGGATATCATGCTCTCTCGGAATAACACATTTACTCCCACTTTGCAAAGATTCTCGAGAGCGAGACATTCCTTATAAGAAGGCCATTTCGGATATTCGATCCCAATCATAGGATACGCGATTCCCGGACGACCAATCATGTATACTCCGCGATGCTTCAATATCATACCCAATCACTACCGCATGATCGCCCGTGGTTAGGAGAAATCTCAATAGTGTCAAAGCATGACAATCCACACCGTGATGCCATGAAGACTCGGTCAAAAGGATAATTACACAACCGCCACATAGTGTGACACTTAATGTAAGTGGGTCGATCCTAACGTCGCATTCTCTAATACACGTCCACGTACAGTCCAAGTGTCCCTACACTTCGATAGACGAGATCTATCCCTACCTTCTAAAAGATAGAAGACATCCAATACGTGCTAGTCCGATTATACTATCAATGTCCCATTTGATAATATGTAAGACTAGAGACATTTAAGTACCAACCTTGTTATAGTGATTAGAGATCTCATCAACCATAATCACTATCATGGTTTCTCTATCACGAGATCGATACTAGGGGCGTTACTATATATATACTACAAATAATATGAAGACAAACAATATATAATAACATAAGTGCTTTTATTAATCACAATAAAGTTATTACATGAACTAAATAGATCAGAAATGACCCGACCGGTCGGATCCGGTCCGACCGATTGGGTTTAGGACACCTTTCCAACAATCTCCCACTTGGCCTAAAGCCAATCACCCATATGCCTAAGCCCGTGCAAGTGAACATGTTTCTCATGCTTAGCTTGAGACAATGCCTTGGTTAACGGATCAGCTATGTTATCATCCGTGTGGACTTTCTCTATCTTTACATCTCCTCTATCTACTATCTCTCTAATCAAGTGATAGCGCCGTAGCACATGTTTGGACTTCTGATGAGACCTTGGTTCCTTTGACTGAGATATCGCTCCATTATTATCACGATGCAGGTGCTGGACCTTCAATGGAGGAACCACACCAAGTTCGAATGAACTTCTTCATCCAAATGCTTCCTTTGCCGCCTCCGAGGCTGCTATGTATTCGGCTTCCGTTGTAGAGTCCGCGATGTCTCCTCGCTTGGAACTCTTCCAGCTCACTGCTCCGCCGTTAAGCGTGAAAACAAATCCAGATTGTGACTTGAAGTCGTCTTTGTCAGTTTGGAAACTGGCATCTGTGTAACCTCGCAATACTAAATCATCGTTCCCGAAAACCAGGAACATATCCCTAGTACGTCTCAAGTACTTAAGGATATTTTTGACAGCAATCCAGTGACCATCACCTGGATTGGACTGGTACCTACTAGTCATACTAAGAGGGTACGAGACGTCTGGTCTTGTGCATAACATGGCATACATGATAGACCCAATTGCCGAAGCATAAGGGACTTTACTCATTTGTGCCCTTTCCTCCTCTGTCTTAGGACTCATTCCCTTCGACAGGTAGACCCCATGTGACATGGGCAGCAATCCTTTCTTGGACTGCTCCATGCTGAATCTCTTCAGCATCTTGTCTATGTAGGTGGATTGCGACAGACCAAGCAACCTTTTAGATCTATCTCTATAGATCTTTATTCCCAGAATATAGGCTGCCTCACCCAAGTCCTTCATGGAGAAGTTCTTGGATAACCAAGCTTTGACTGATTGTAACATGGGCACATCATTCCCTATGAGCAGTATGTCATCCACATAAAGCACTAAGAACACAATGGCACTCCCACTAACCTTCTTGTAAACACAGGGCTCATCTTCGTTCTTGATGAAATCAAACTGTTTGATTATCTCATCAAAGCGAAGATTCCAACTCCGAGAAGCTTGCTTTAATCCATAAATGGATCTTTGCAGTTTACACACCATCCTGGCGTCATTGGTTGTGAAACCTCGGTCGTGTCATATACACTTCCTCGACAGTTTCCGTTAAGGAAAGTCTTGTTTTCACATCCATCCGCGATTTCGTAATCATGGTATGCTTTGCAATAGCGAGCAAAATTCTAATGGATTTTAACATGGCAACAAAGCGAGAAGGTTTCATCATAGTCAACTCCTTGTCTTTGCTTATAACCTTTTGCCACCAACCTAGCCTTGTAGGTGGTCACGTTATCATTCCATGTCGGTCTTTCTCTTAAAGACCCATTTACACCCTATGGGAACTATTCCTCAAAGCGGATCAACTAAGTTCCAAACTCGGTTGTCCTTCATGGATTCCATCTCGTAATTCATGGCTTGAGCCATTTCTCTTTGTCGTGCCTTAACAGCACCTCCTCATAAGTTCTAGGGTCCTCATCTTCCATGAGATACACGCCAGTGTACCTTTCGGGTCCACGGCATTCCCTGGTGGATCTTCGAGGTGTAATTGTGTCTACGGTAGAGGGTGGCGCCACATTTGTATGTGGTGCCTCCTCTACTTCCATCAACGGATCATTATCCGTAAGTGGTTCTCGAATTTCTTCGAGATCAATCTTACTCCCACTGACCCTATCCAGAATAAACTCTTTCTCCATAAAGTGGCCATCCTGGCAACAAACACCTTTTGTTCCTCAGGGTGGTAAAATTGGTACCCTTTGGTTTCCCTAGGATAACCCACAAACAGACATTTGTCAGATCTAGGTTCCAGTTTGTCAGGCATGGTTCGTTTCACATAAACTGGACATCCCCAAGGTTTCATGTAACCTAGTGTTGGTTTCTTCCCTTTGAACACTTCATAGGGAGTGGACTCAACCGTCTTTGATGGAACTCGGTTCAGTGTATAGGATGCGGTTTCTAGAGCATACCCCAAAACGATTTTGGAAGAACTGCATAGCTCATCATGGAACGTACCATGTCTAACAAAGTACGATTCCTCCTCTCAAGATATGCCATTCATTTGTGGCGTCCCTGGAGGGGTCCATTCAGTAGAATCCCATTCTCCTTTAAATAACTTTGAAACTCTCCATCTAGGTATTCTCCACCTCGATCGGATCGAAGTGTTTTGATTTCTTTACCTAGTTGTTTCTCCACTTCACTTCTGAATTCTTTGAACTTTTCAAGGCTTGATTTATACTTCATTAAGTATATATAACCATAGCGAGAATGGTCATCGGTGAAAGTGATAAAATAAGAGTATCCTCATTTGGCTTGAATTGACATTGGGCCACACACATCGGTATGTATAAGCTCAAGCAATTCATTGGATCTTATCCTTTGCCACTAAAAGGTGACTTTGTCATCTTGCCAAGTAAACAAGCTTCGCATGTATCAAACGATTCGTAATCGAATTGATCCAACATTCCATCTTTATGGAGTTTGGAAATGCGATTCTTATTTATATGGCCAAGTCTACAATGCCATAAGTAGGATTCATTCAAGTCATTTGTTTTGGCTTTCTTGTTATTTATATTAAGTACGTCAACATTCATATCTAATATGTAGAGACCATTGCTAAGTATGCCAAGATTACCATAAAAGATTCCATCACGTGAAAAGAACAACATTTATTCTCAAACGTAAAAGAAAATCCATCAACATCTAATGCAGAAATAGAAATAATGCTCTTCGTAGAAGCGCAGAACAAAATAACAGATTATTGAGTTCTAGTACTAGCCCACTGGGCAATGAAAGAAAATAAACTCCTACGGCCACAAGCAGCGAACACTTGCTCCATTTCCAACGCGTAGGTCCACCTCTCCTTTCTTCGATCTCTAGTTCTTCTTAGTGCCTGCATATTCGTACAAAAATATGAGAACCACAACCAGATCTAATACCCAAGGTTAGACTTAGAAGAAGTAATGTTGATCTCAATCATAAATATACACGAAGTCGAAGCATCGAAATGCTTCTTCTTGGTACTCAAGAAGCCACTTGCGCTCCTCCAATGTCCGGTCTCACCGCAATGGAAGCAAGCATCCTTGGATTTGTCTTTTGCTATCTTAGGCGTTGGCTTAGGTGCAGCCTTTCGCCTTCTTGGACTTTTTCGGGCTTTTGCCTTGCCCTTGCTTGAAGTGACCAAAGCAACACTTGCTTTCCCTTCCCTACGGTGCCTTCAAAGCAGCTTTCAACATGTTCAATAACTCCGCTAGGAGCAATCTATCTTGTTCATGTGATAGTTCATCACAAATCTGCGAAAATGAGTCGGTAGAGATTGCGAGAATCAAGTCAATACTCAACTCGCTTCCAACTTGTGGCCCGGCTTCCCAAGCCTCTCTATGTACCCGATCATTTTAAGCACGTGTGACCCCACAAAGATCCCCAGATGCCATCTTACAACTAAACAGGGCCTTGAGACCTCGTACCTCTCGATGCGAGGCCGAGAAGCGTAAAGTTCCTTCAGGTGGACCATGATAGAGTGGGCGTCCATAGACTCATGCTTTGCTTCTGCAGCCTCGGTGTCATAGAAGCAAGCATGATACATGTAGCATCGAGATCTTGTCGAGCGATTGCTTGTTGTACTTCTCGACAACATCTGCGGCCAAACCTCGGCGGGCTTTTCCGGTAGGGCCTCGTCCAGACATAGCCAATCTTTTCGTGCCTCAAAACGATTTTGAGGTTTCTTTCCCAATCGAGAAAATTAGTTTCGTCAAGCTTGTTTTCGATGATAAAACGAAGGTTCAATTTGTTTGACATTTTCTACAACAATAAATAAAGATAGAATAAGTAAAAGCTCATGTATAAAAACCTAAATTTGCACTAAGAAATTTATAAGGTTTTACTCCCACTAGCCAACTATTCTATTGGCTTTCAAGAATTTTAATTAATTCTTTAGTGGTCGGGACCCTATCTAGTTGCCTTAATCCCGACGGTGGTCGATCAATCTCGGCAATTTCGAAAGGTAGGTACTCCTACCAGTCGCATCGCATGCGACTCCCAGTGGCTGACTAGTCAACTCTTTGACGTCTCACATCTCTATGTGATAGTCAACCCCTTGTCTCTAAAGTCGAGGCGGCCCGACGGTGGCCAATCACCGAAAGACTTTAGTCGAGTCATAACTTGATATTCATGAGATCTCGTGACGATCATATCTCAATAATAATGATATACCCGTGGTAGGTCAACTCCCGACGGTGGTCGATCGCTTGGATCCGAACAAAGGCTCTTCACCGTCATTATAATATTGGGAGACAATTTTGGCTCGATTTTTGGAGTGGGAATAATTTTAAATTAATTCACTTAATTAATTTGGTTTAATTATGGTCTCATCTACTATGTGCATATTACTACGATATCATATAAAGTAAAACATACACAACATTCCGCGCATAAAATAACCGGTATGATCATGGACTTTTCTCTAGTGCGGTTTCGAATACAAACCATTTGAAACCGCGGGTCACAAACTAAGGGTATCTCAGAACCGCCAATAGGATCTTTATTCTTTGTCAGACGCCAATGGGTTCTTTATCTCTCCTTGGTCTTGAACTTCTTGCTCCATTCTTGTTACATAATAAATAATTACACCCGCCGCACACGGGGGGGAGCTCAGGGAATGGGATAAATGCAAAAAGTAAACTAGGTCACGTTCTTCATAACGGCCTAGGACAATTTTTTTCAAAAAACCAACATAAAGAAAACATTCCCATCTATCCTATTGGTCGAGTCCATGATCAATCGGGGTCCATATAATCACATTATATCTACACATCTAATCCATACAATTTTATCTTATGAAAAAGATTAAATTCTAATTTTAACTACTACTACTCATGCGTCTTTATTTTATCACGTCAAATAATTAAATAACTTTTAATTAATTATATGACTTAACCGAAAATTAAAATTAACATTTAATTTTAAATCGATTTCAATTTTAATTAAATTTGAACTATTCAAAATAAAATTAAAATTATAAAGTCTCCTATTTGTTTCATTTCCAAAACTAAATTTAGCTTAGAGTCACTTCACTTTCCAAAATCAAAATTTTGGAAGTGGCTCAAGCTCAGCCTATTCCAAATCAAATATTTGGAAAGGCCTGAGCTCACTCCAAATCATATATTTGGAAAGCCCAAATTATTTTAGTCTAGGCAGCCACTTTCCAAAATCAAAATTTTGGAAGTGGCTCAGTGCTAGCTATTCCAAATCAAATATTTGGAAAGGGCCTGGCTTATTCCAAATCAAATATTTGGAAAGGCCAAATAATTTTAGTTTAGGCAGCCCACTTTCCAAAATCAAAATTTTGGAAGTGGCTTGCTCTGCAGCCTATTCCAAATCAAATATTTGGAAAGGGCTGAGCCTATTCCAAATCAAAATTTGGAAAGGCCAATGTCCCATATGGTTTCCCAATGGTCCAAACTATTTGAACCATTGGTTGGCCATATGACACAACTAAACAAACGAGATATCTATGCACAATAAAATATCACAAAACGAAAAGGGTTGATCTCCCCCATTGGAAGAGGAGAGCCGACGGTCGGCAACCCTAGGGTTACCGCCGCCGCCGCCGCCGCCGCAGAGAGGGGGCGCCGCCAGCATCGGCCGACCCCCCAAGAACCCTATTTTTTTGTTTTAACGTTTCGTGATTTAAATCTTGCATCTATCGATTAAATACTACGCATTTAAATTATGCTTATTGCTTAAGCTCGAAACCTGGCTCCGATACCACTATTAGGAAATCACTGGTTTAACGCAGCGGAATTTAAAATTTGATTTCCTTTTCTAGATCGTTCTTCGTTTAATGCAATAAACACGTTAAGTAGTTTGACGGTTATACCTTAGATGATCTACAAGATCGTCGCTTTGACCGCCAACGGAGAGTAGTTCAATGCACAAGCCGTCCACGCTGCGTCCGGCCTCTATCGCTAATCCACACGAACCCCTCGCCGAATCCTCCTTGGATTGCTATCAAGAAAAACTCCGGCTGCTAGACCGGACCTTTTCTTCCTCACAAACTCACTATGGAGAGCTCTCTATTTTACACAAGAATTATGAACTCTTGCAATTGTGTTGTACAAAAGAGCTTGACACCCACTTCCTTTTATAGAGAAGTGTGGCCCCATATGTAGTGTGGAGGAGAAAAAACCTTTTTCTAATAAAATAAGGAAAATCAATTAGATTGATTTATCTCTTTAATTATAATATTTTGTCAATATCATATATTGATTATAATTATCTTATTACCATAAATCTATTTTGCAAAATCAATTAATATCCTATATTAATATTATGGCAATATTTATTAATTAAAGTGCACAATCCAAGTGTATCTCATACACTCAAAAGTGGCGCCCCTTTAGTCAATAAATTGACTTCCGGAATATTCTTTAATTAATATAATTTATATATAATTAATATCTTGTATTTTATTTATTCATAATAAATAAACACCACCATATTAATTTACCACTATAACCTTTATAGTCTAGAGATAAACTTTCCTTATTTGGTTATCAACTATAACCGCATTTTAATCCGACTCGATGTTCATATGTGTGTGACCCGATAGGCTTCGAATATGTTGGCCGTAGACACAAAGTGCAATTTACTAAAATGCCCTTCATACCTAACGATCACGGGATAGCGTCTAGCAACACACCGTGACCCCAATTATCGGAAGAGTCAAAAGCAATGACTACTACCTTTCATGTGAAACAGATTACCGTGTAACTTACAATCCTATCGCTATAATAATATCCATACGATCGTATCTCTGTCAATACATTGACGATCGTATCTTATAATCTGGATATCATGCTCTCTCGAATAACACATTTACTCCCACTTTGCAAAGATTCTCGAGAGCGAGACATTCCTTATAAGAAGGCCATTTCGGATATTCGATCCCAATCATAGGATACGCGATTCCCGGACGACCAATCATGTATACTCCGCGATGCTTCAATATCATACCCAATCACTACCGCATGATCGCCCGTGGTTAGGAGAAATCTCAATAGTGTCAAAGCATGACAATCCACACCGTGATGCCATGAAGACTCGGTCAAAAGGATAATTACACAACCGCCACATAGTGTGACACTTAATGTAAGTGGGTCGATCTAACGTCGCATTCTCTAATACACGTCCACGTCATGCGGTCCAAGTGTCCCTACACTTCGATAGACGAGATCTATCCCTACCTTCTAAAAGATAGAAGACATCCAATACGTGCTAGTCCGATTATACTATCAATGTCCCATTTGATAATATGTAAGACTAGAGACATTTAAGTACCAACCTTGTTATAGTGATTAGAGATCTCATCAACCATAATCACTATCATGGTTTCTCTATCACAGATCGATACTAGGGGCGTTACTATATATATACTACAAATAATATGAAGACAAACAATATATAATAACATAAGTGCTTTTATTAATCACAATAAAGTTATTACATGAACTAAATAGACTGTAAATGACCCGACCCGGTCGGATCCGGTCCGACCCGATTGGGTTTAGGACACCTTTCCAACACCACCACCTTCTCACCTGAGAAATCATACGCAAACAGCCATATATTCTCACAATATAATTGTTACCGCAAACCTGATATTTCTTACTATATCAGTGTAATATCCCGATTTTTTGAAAAAAGGCAGGCGTGTCTTTTGCAGAAAACGGAATATTGTATGTATTATTTATGGATTTTAGAAATAAATAAAAGGAAATTTCTAAGAAAAAAAGGATTTACTTGTTAATTAAAAGAGGGATATAGCTATTTATTTAATGGATTTAATAAATGGCTATAAAAAGAAAATAATCCCCAAAATCTTTTATTATCAGTCACGGCAAATTTTTGAAAACGAAAGAGGGGAAGTCGATGCAACTAATAGAGAAAAAAGGGAGAAGAGGCATCTCCAAAATTCTCACAATATCTTTGCGATTTTCAGAATGGAATAGAGATTCGGAATCAACGGGAAATAAGGATCGTTCTGATAGCAAAAAGATAGAGTTTTGAGAAATGTAACATTTTAGCCCTAGTCTTGGTTCCTCTCGTCTTGATCACGTTTCAAGGCATCGTTTGGTGAAATCGTAGCCCTTATCGTTTAGAAGCTCTTGATCGCAATTAATCCTTGATTGATTGCTGATCAATTAGGTTTCGAGTTGAAGGCTTAGAAGATCTGGAGTCCCTTGGTGTTTTTTGCGTATGATTTGCTTGCTAATAAGGTAAGAGGTTATTCCCAACGAATTATTACAGTTTTACAATGTTTAGGTTGAGTTTTAGTGTTGGTTGTAGCAAGAATTCATGTGTAGGTATTGTTTCTATGTTATGTTATGCTATAGTATGTTTAGGACATGTTTTCTACTGTTTTACAGAGTATTTTTGTGATAAATATGTTGGGAACGAGTTGGAAATCATTTAAGAGCAAAAAAGCATGTTTTAGGGCTGTTTCTGGGCGAATGTGTGCTCATTCCTAAGCAATGCGTGTGCATTTCCCAAACAGTAGCATCCTGAATCTGTCAGAACGTCGAATGCGTGCACATTGCCCCTAACAGGAGCTAAATGCCTGTGCATTTAGCTGAATGCCGGCGCATTCTGTTTTTTTGTAAAATATTGTGTTTTAAGCCTTAAGTTCAGTTTTAATTGTTATTTCATGATATAATAACATTAAATGAATATGAGCAAGCCAAGATTAAGCTTCTGATGCGTTTAGTTCTGGAACCGAATGTACTCTTCCTAAGAGTTGAAGTTCGGGACCGTCGAAAAAGGATGATTGGTCTGTGCTTTGATGAATTAGTATTCATCATTGTCTGTGGAATAGCTAGGCTTGTCCGTGTCTAGTGGTCTAAGTAGGAGAGTAGGAGTTGTGAGGGAGCTTATTTGAAAATACTTAGGTGGCTAGTTAATATAATTAATAACAAACGTACTTGTGTAGCTAAAAGAATAAACATCATGTCATTCTTGGTAAGGCACAAGTTTATATCGCGATGTGTGGACGGTCGGATAAAGTGAATAATTCCGTAAGTCTACCAGAATAGACTCCAGGTGAGGAAGGACTTCACGAATGAACAACTTCGTAAGTCTACCTGAATAGACTCCAGGTGTGGAGGGACTTCACCGAACTTGTACACTATTGGAGTCTACTAGAATAGACCTCCGTTGTTATTGATGTGATCCATCAATATGTTGCACCTACTCCGTGGTGAGTTACACCATGCGTAGTGCCTTTGAATGCTGATGTAACAAAGATAAGTTAAGTTAGAAACCAATAGTTACAACATGTTGATGAGCATGAAGTGAACCCCAGATTTGGGTCGTTCTCATGAAGATAACCTAATAATAATAAAAGGAACCTTTTCATTGTAAAGTTTAATTGTTCATTAGCTTCTCATTCTTTCCAAATACCTATGTACTTACCTCCTTTGCATGTTTCTTTTGTATGCATTATGGGGTGAGAAGACGAACAGGTTGCCCATGAAGTTTGATGACGAGGATGTGTGATGAAGATGATGTTTGATGATGTGTCCAGTTTCCATTATTTCTTGTTGTACTAGACTATGTTGCTTTTCCTTCCTTAGAAAAATGTTGTTCTTTATTTCTAGACGTTTGTAAGGAAGTTAGTACTTCTTTTTAAGACAATTTTGTCTTTGACATCGTAATTTGTTTTGGTTTTTCATTGATGTAAGGACACATTTCTATCTTTTAGTATGTTGAGTTTCTATTATTAGTTGCATTTATGATTTTACCCGAGTCTTTTGGGCTTCCATTTTCTTTTATTTGATATGATGACGCAGAGGCTTGTGTATAATATTAGATTTATTTAATGCTATACGCGCCGAACGTTCTCTTCTAGATAAGGACTCGGTATCCGGGAGTGGGGCGTTACAGTTGATATCACAGAGAAACATCCTTTAGGCTTCCTTCCTTAAGATAAGATCTCTTTAGACGACTTAGAACCGTTCCGATCCTTCCTGATCTTTCTGAATGTTAGGTAACCTCAATGATACTCGTGTTGGTAAGTTTGGGATTGGAAGTTCTAGGGCTCAGCAAAAAGCGAGTGGTTTGGTTCAAGACAGTTGTGAGTCAGTTGGAAAATGTTGAGCGGTTTCAGAATCGAGTATCCCACCTCAGTTTCAGTAAGAAAAACCAAAAGGATCACTTGGTTATAATGACATCTTTTTGATAGAGTAATCAAGGTTGCTAGGATGTTACTACAAGTGGATGGATGTGTTGGAATCTACCGTTGCAAGGGTAAAGTTATAGTTTTGGTTTCTACGGACTTGGTGTGTCTCTTGTTATAGGTTGGCTACCCAAGAGTTTGTCTATTTGGACTGTTAAACTAGGACAATGTTCTTCCTAAGAAGGGAAGACGAGTACAAGATTGATTAGTACGGTTTTAGTGTTCCAGTTGAGGTTGGTCAGTTTTGGGTTGAGTATGAAGTTTGAACATTTTGGGAATCGGTTAGAGTGTCGGTTCAGTGGTTAGCAAGATCAGAATTGGTTAGTTGTTGTCCGTGAGTAACAAAGTGAAGCTTCGGTATGGTTGGTGTTGAAGAGAGAGTTGCCAAGGAAGGTCAACGGTTTGAGCACGCTCGAGTTTGGAGGATGAAACTCCTTTTAAGGGGGAAAGAATGTAATATCTTGACTTTTCGGAAAAGAGTAGACGTGTCTTTTTTGCGGAAAACATAATATTATATGTATTATTTATGGATTTAAGAAATAAATAAAAGGAAATTTCTAAAAAAAAGGATTTACTTGTTAATTAAAAAGAAGTTATTTAAAAGGGGGATTTAGCTATTTTTTAATGGACGAGTGGCTATTGCACCTCTCACATACTAAGAGTGGCTTCGCACCTATATCTCTTCAATCACTTACGTACTTCTCATAACCTCTCACAAGAGGAACGAGTAAGACAACGATTTTTCTTACGAAGTGTATCGATAAGAAATGGTGGTGGCAGGCAGACGTATGCTATCTTAGTTCTTCCAGCTTCGGAGTCGCTCCACTTTTAATAAATTGCTATAAAAAGGAAATAATACCCAAAATCTTTTTTTATTATCAGTCACAGCAAATTTCTGAAAATGAATGAGGGGAAGTCGACGCAACTAACATGGAAAAAGGAAGAAGAGGCATCTCCAAAATTCTCACAAGATCTTTGACGGTTTTCAGAACAGAATAGAGATACGGAATCAGCAGGAAAGGAGGATCATTCTAATAGCAAAAAGATGGAGTTTTGAGAAAGGTAACGTTTTAGCCCTAGTTTTGGTTCCTCTCGTCTTGATCACGTTTCAAGGCATCGTTTGGTGAAATCGTAGTCCTTATTGTTTAGAAGCTCTTGATCGCAATTAATCCTTGATTGATTGTTGATCAATTACGTTTTGAGTTGAAGGCTTAGAAGATCTGCAGTCCCTTGGTGTGTTGTGTTGGATTTGTTTGCTAATAAGGTAAGAAGCTCTTCCTAACGAATAATTACAGTTTTACAATGTTTAGATCAAGTTTTAGTGTTGGTTGTAGCAAGAATTCATGTGTAGGTGTTGTTGCTATGTTATGTTATGCTATAGTATGTTTAGGACATGTTGTTTTGCTGTTTTACAGAGTATTTTGGTGTGAATAGGTTGGGAACATGTTAGAAATTGTTTAAGAGCGAAACAGAAAGTTTTAGGGCTGTTTCTAGGCGAATGCGTGCGCATTCTTGAGCAATACGTGTGCATTGCCCAAACAGTAGCATCCTGAATCTGTCTGAACATCGCATGCATGCGCATTCCTTAGCAATGTGTGCGCATTGCCCCTGACATGAGCTAAATGCCTGCGCACTCTGTTTTTTTGTAAAATGTTGTGTTTTAAGACCTAAGTCCAGTTTTAATTGTTATTTCTTGATATAATAACATTAAATGTATATGAACAAGCTATGATTAAGCTTTTGATGCTTTTAGTTCCGGCACCGAATGTACTCTTCCTAAGAGTTGAGGTTCGGGACCGTCGAAAGATGATGATTGGCCCGTGCTTTAATGAATTAGTATTCATCATTGCCTATGAAATATGCTAGGCTTGTCCGTGTCTAGTGGTCTAAGTAAGAGAGTAGGAGTTGTGAGGGAGCTTACTTGAAAATTCTTAGGTGACTAGTTAATAATTAATAACAAACGTACTTGTGTAGCTAAAAGAATAAACATCATGTCATTCTTGGTAAGGCATAAGTTTATATCGCGATGTGTGGGCGGTTGGATAAAGTGAATAATTCCACAAGTCTACCAGAATAGACTCCAGGTGCGGAAGGACTTCGCGAATGAACAACTTCGCAAGTCTACCAGAATAGACTCCAGGTGCGGAGGGACTTCACCGAACGTGTACACTATTGGAGTCTGCCAGAATAGACCTCCATTTTTATTGGTGTGATCCATCAATATGTTGCACCTACTCCGTGGTGAGTTACACCATGTGTAGTGCCCTTGAATGCTCATGTAACAAAGATAAGCTGAGTTAAAAACCAATAGTCGCAACATGTTGATGAGCGTGAAGTGAACCTTAGAGTTGGGTCGGTCTCATAAAGATAACCTAATAATAATAAAAGGAACCATTTCGTTGTAAAGTTTAATTGTTCATTAGCTACTCACTCTTGCTAAGTTATGTACTTACCTCCTTTAAATGTTTCTTTTGTATGCATTGTGGAGTGAGAAGACGTACAGGTTGCCCATGAAGTTCGATGACGAGGATGTGTGATGAAGATGATGTTTGATGATGCGTCCAGTTTCCTTTATTTCTTGTTGCACTAGACTATGTTGCTTTTCCTTCGAAAAATTCTTTATTTCTAGACTTTTGTAAGGAAGTTAGTACTTGTTTTTAAGACAAGTTTGTTTGAGACATCGTACTTTGTTTTGGTTTTTTGTTGATGTAAGGACACCTTTCTATGTTTAGTATGTTGAGTATCTATTCTTAGTTGCATTTATGATTTTACCCGAGTCTTTTGGGCTTTCGTTTGCATTTATTTGATACGACGATGTAGATGCTTGCGTATAATATTAGATTTAATTAATGCTATACATTCCGAACGTTCTCTTCCAGATAAGAACTCGGTATCCGGGAGCAGGGCGTTACGGTAAGAATTTCCCCTGTTTCATGGCCTTATCAGGAAACAAATACACATCAAAATTGGCGGGGTAATTTTGGTGTATGGAATTTCTATTAAAATAGACCGGTAGATGGCAAAACGATTGTGTTTTCTTACACGTGGTAATAATCTGACAGTCCGTTCTAATAGAAAGTACCGTACACGTAATAATCCGACAGCCCTTCTAATAAAAAGTACTGTATCGCAATTTTTTTCATAGATACCTTTAAAAAAATTATGGAATTGTCAATGTGATATAGCGAAGTGATTAAAGAGTAAGAGTGTTGAATGACGACTTTGCCTTTGAGCTGCTAGGGTGGGCGTTTGATACCTTGTACCGACTTATTTTAACAAAATAAATTTATATATATAAATACAAACAGTCTTTGCAAACTGAACCATCGAGACATAATTATCGATTTACATTTTACACAAAGTTCTAGGGATGAGGCATTGGTCCTCAATTGGATTTGGGCTCAACCTTTTTTCAATATACAAATACGCTCGGATAACACAATCACACGAGCCGATCAGCTGTGGACAAACCGAAGACTTTTGTTTATGAGTGGTGCTCTGGGAAGCGTCCGTTTCTGTAACGGTGTGCCACATAACGGATGATCTTCACGTTGATCCGTCTTGAGATCTAGATGGATTATCTAGATCCTGCGATGCATCAACGCGAAGATCATCATATCTTGTGGCCACCGTGTAAAAACGGATGTGGCAAGAAGATTGCTGCTATTTGTTTATAACGTTTTTTTTTTTTTTTTTTTTTTTTTTTTTTTTTTTTTTCGGTTTGGTGTGGAATAATCACCCCATACTCGAACAAAAACAGAACCCTATTCTATTTACACCAACATCAAACGAATACAAGTCTAACAAAAAACTAGAAAAAAATAACCTCATTGATGAAAGTCCTCAGGGGTCTGTCTTCTTCAATTTTGTTTTATGTTAAGGTTAAATAAGATTAATTATCTTCATAAAAATATGGAAAAGAAGACATTTTAAGTTGTATTTAGTGATTAATTCACTCTTCACTTTTCCTTAAAACATCACACTTCACCTTTTAAGACACAAAAGACAAATTCAAAGTCGCTACCACTAAAATACACTTGTTTCTAACTAACTCATGAAACATAACTACCATGTCTTTTCTTCATCAATGCGAATCTTTTGTTTTGGAAATAGATTACAATTGTGATCAAACTGATTTCATCGTTTTCCGGTTGAATATGAAGTTTATTGAATCTTATGCTATTTATCAAATTCCAATTGAATTTGAAGTTTATTGATTCTTGCTTAATTTATCAAAAACAAACTCAATATTACACTAAGGATTAATTTATCGGGGAGTAAATAACAACTTTAGTCCCCTATCTTTCCTAAAAAGGAGAGACTTAGCCCTCATCTTTGATTTTGGTTTGACCGGTCCCTTATCTTTTAAATCTTTTACAACTTTGGTCCATTTATCAACCAGTCAACAAAAAAATTGACGGAAAATCTGTGCGTATCCTTCACACACTCTTAGCATTTAAAAATATTATTATTTTAATCAATTTACCAAAAAAATTACAAAATAAATAAATAAATTTTCCCATTAATGTTATTACCATATAAGGTGTAAAACAAAATATTTTTTCACCAATCTGCCTTCCGCATTTTTCGTTCATCTTTCTCAGCCTTTCATTGTTCTCAGCCATAATGTAGCTCGAATTTAGGGGTTTATCCCCAATTTCATCTTCTTTAAATCATTCCTCTAATCATTCATCTTGGAAAACGATATGGTAATTTGCAATATAGATTAGAGGAATGATTCAAAGAAGATGAAATTGGGGTTAAACCCCAAAATTCGAGCTACATTAAGGCTGAGAAAGATGAACGAAAAACGACGGGAGGAAGAATGGTGAAAAAATGTTTTGTTTTACATGCTATACGGTAATAACATTAATGGGATAATTTATTTATTTTTTTATAACTTCTTTTTTGGAAATTGAAATAATATTTTAAAATGCTAACCGTGCGTGAAAGATACACACAGGTTTTCCGTCAATTGTTTTGTTGACTGGCTGTTAAATGGACCAAAGTTGCAAAAGATTTAAAAGATAATGGACCGGTCAAACCAAAATCAAAGATGAGGGCTAAGTCCCTCTTTTTTTAGGAAAGATAGGGACTAAATCTGCAATTTACTCATTTATCGGGTCTCACAAGCGTGTAAAAACATGTATGCTCGTTATATTAAAGTAGTAAAAATTCACCGATAATCTTTATTGAAGACGGTTTTCATTTATGAGGTGAATATCAACAAGTTTTCAGTGATCATCAGTATGTTATATAGTTTAAAGGTGAATGTAATGTAGACTTTTTTTGTTTGTTTGTTTGTTATTTTCAATCCGACACTTATTGCTTGTCCTTTGTGATGTAAGGCCCTAGACTCCGGGCAACGCTAGGTGAGCTATAAAGTATATGGTCAACTGCTTAAACCCGTCGTCCTCACTTGGTCTAAAAGGGCTAACCCGACTTGACAAGACATTTATGTATCACACTTATAAGGAGGTCATGCGCTTCTCCACATCCAATGTAATATATCACATTCTTCCCCCTATAAGCAGACGTCAGGATTCGTCTCAGACTCGTCCCTACCAGAGGACTCTAGAGGTGTCTGACACTTAGTTCCGTCTGATACCAACTATATCGCCACGTTCCCGGATACCGAATTCTTATCCGGAAAAGAACGTTCGGCACGTATAACATTAAATACATCTAATATCATACGTAAGCCTTTACGAAACAACGACTCGAACAAATAGGAAATGAATTGAATTTCTATGTACATGATGTCATACGTCATTCACGTAAAGGGCAGCTGGACTTCAGCCTTCCAGGTTATATTATAGGAAAAGACCTAATCTACGATAAACATCCCGTTCAAGCCTAGGGGAATTTGACATGGGTATGATCCTATTTCATACAAGTGACACTTATTGGACCTTGGACATAATCTAAAGGGCATTCTAGTAAATGGGCCGGCATGAACTCGGTTCAATAATGGCCCACAATCAAAACGATCATCTTCCGTATAGCACAAATTGCCCACCTATGTAATCAACTGACATGGCACAGGTCATCCTCTGTCTGACAGGGCGCATGTCGTCCTCTGTCTTTCATAGCCGACATTGTGCAAGTTCACCTCAGTCATGTATACTTACACCAATGCAAGTCATCTACGACCTCAGCCAACAATAAATCTCCATTCAATGGGCTCTCCGGATGTTTGACAGGCATTATACCACGATTGTAATTATTTCAATAATGGCTCTGTGATGGTTTCCACATTATGGCACGAGCTATGTACTGCCCCATGATCTTCGCCATGATGATGGCCACATGAAAAACACATTAAATCCCACTGTGGATCTCTAAATAAAGGGATCTTTTATAAAATATTATATTGGTAAAGTACTAGAATTCGTACCCCCATATAAGTGTGAGACATAAAAGTCCTGAAAACTCGGGTTAGCCTTTTTAGACCAAGAGAGGACGACGGTCTAAGCAGTTGACCAAACCATTTATGACTCATTTAGTGCTACCAGGCCCGGGGTCTGGGGCGTTTCAGAATGGTATTTAGTACCGACTATCAGACGGAACTATGCGCTGTGCCGTTAGAGACGGTGTAAGGATGGCCTCTAGTTACCTCTGGTAGGGACGAAACTGGGACAAGTCCACCGGGACAAGTCCACTGGGACAAGTCTTGGCCATCCTAGCGTGGACGCCAGTCGCTTTTAAGGGGGAAGAATGTAAAGTCCAACATCGGTAAAGTAGTAAAATGATCAACTCCATATAAGTGTAAGATATAAAGGTCTTGTCAACTTGGGTTAGCCCTTTTAGACCAAGCAATGAAAGCGGTTGTGACGCCCATGTCCCGGATACCGAGACCTTATCCGGAAAAGAACGTCCGGCATGCATATAATTAAAATTTAATCTAATTATATATGTAAGCCTCACGTAAGAAAACATCAGAGAATAAACGGAAGACAAAACGACTGACTCGGGTAAGTAAAACAACTAATAAATGATCGAAAGCAACACAGACTGCATCTATTACATCATCAAAAGACTAACTATAACCATTAAATTACAATTAATCCATTACATCTTGATAACCAGAAGCTCAACTCATTGATTTCTATCGTTACAAAGGATAAGAGAATCTATACCAAAATTAGAATGAAAAAAAAGAACATTAGACTTCATCTGCATCATCTCCGGGTCACACCTCAGTGGCCTCGAAAACAACCTGAAAATACACCACCTTCTCGGGGTGGGGACAATAAAGAATAAGGGGTAAGTACATACGTACTTAGTAAGGGGTAGACGAAACGGTGCAATAAAATAGCATACATGCATATATAACATATATCATAATAAAGTCTACAAACACTAGCACATAGGTTATAATTGCGATCACACTCTCTCTTTACTAGATCACAGAGTACATCCTCACACACATACATTTGTTACATCAATACCAAAGGACACTGTGCATGGTGAGAATGCACCGAGACATATTAAGCACCTCTTTAGGGTCATGGACTCTTGTTCCATGTAGGAGTTACACGTTGGCCATTGACACATAGCTTCAAGGGGGCTGTAAATGTCTCATGCATCGATTTTAAAACGTGCCTTACCAATGATAGTGACGTTTTAGCTTTTAGACAACCACATATGTATTTACAAATTTAGTTCTAACCACTTGGTTCATTCACATAAAAGACTTCTTAAAAACTTCTAGTCCTAGACATCTAATTATGCTATCTAACACATAGTAAAAGGATCAATGACTACTAAGTCATTGTCCTACAAGGCCTAAACAACGTCTTCCGGTGCTCCCATCTTCTCCCCGCAGAGGGTCTCAGTTGTGGTGCTGAGCCAAGGCTACCAGAAAACGTAGTTAGACATTGCCAATTACCAGATATTATCCCCAAAAAGATAAGCAATCACATAGCATCAGGGTTAAATTTAAAATAGAACACAAAAAGACAAGCAGAGGGGTCGGGCGCACGCCTGCTTCACCCTGGCGCATGCCTGCTTCACCCTGGCGCATGCCTGAGTCGATTACCAAGCTTGTTCTCGGCATGTTATGTACCTGTTCGATTCCAAACACATGCTGGTACCTTTTTGGTACCAACACTATCACAAATCCTACAAAACAATTATGTACAAAATTGCAACCATCAATTACACACAACACAACCTGATTATGAACACTCCCTTACCTTATTTTCTTCAACTCGAATATGCAGAACTTCCAGCAACTAGCCCAAGCTACAGGATCCTATGATAATAATATTGTTTTGATCAAGAACTTCATCAAGAAACACAACTAGGATTAATACTACAATTTTAGGATAACACACTAATAGTTGAAGACACGACGTTTAACCTAAATCTGAGTTTAAGGACCTCAAAATATATCCAACATCATACCTAACACTTACCCATCGCTTAATCTCAAAATTATTATTATTATTATTATTATTATTATTATTATTATTATTATTATCTCCTCTCTTGTTTTTCCGGCGTCCAAAGCTTCTCTTCTCGTCCCCCTCAAACTCCAGTATCACCTTCCCCATGATATACTAATATATATACAAGTGTATGAATTGTTATCCCCTTCCCAGCCACAAAATAATGCATCATACTTCCATTCTCCCTATAGTGCCATGCACACAACACCCCCACACAGTGCACAATCTTTTCTTATTATTATTATTATTATTATTATTATTATTAATTTATTTTTTATATATATATATACACACACACTACAGATTCGCTCTACATAATAGACGGCACATGGATTCCTTTTAAACATGATTAAAAATTAACGAATAACCTATGAAACTCTAACTTTTGTCATATGGTTCGAATAGAGAAACGGATGAAACGCGAGATTACCTGAATCGTTTTCTGTCAAACGATTTTTAAAAGGATCTACCCTTCGCTCTGGTCGTTGTGATGATTTCTCCATAAAGAAACGATCAACCGAGAATCTCTTACGGATTTTGGTAGCTTTTCTTCCTTATGCGACAATGCAAGAACGATGAGGATAGAGGGGAGAAATTCGTGCGATTCACATAGATTGAGGAGTTAGGTTATAAATCTGAATAGTGGGGAGGTTAATAGGAATATAATTGTTTCAGATTTATTAGGAGATAATTAAGGAATTAAAGGGAGATAAAAAAAAATCAAATAAAAATTAGAAAATTGTTTTCCTATATTTTCATTTTAACAATTCGGTTGTTGAAAGAATGTATGTAAAAGAAAGTTTGATATTCAAAGTTAGCTTAATTAAGATGAAATCCATTGATTAATATTTGATAAATAATAACACATAATGACATTTATTGAAAAGACGGATATACCCTTATACTAAGTTACGGAACATTACAAGAGTGAAAAAAGTAGTTGATCGGAACATTTATGACTAATTTAGCACTACCAAGCCCGGGTCTGGAGGCGTTACATCTTCATCCTCAATATTCTACGTTCACACCATGCTCAAAACTCTTGTCAAATTGTAACACTGAATTGAACGTCGGAGTAGTGGCAACTGAGGAGAACAACTCCGGGCCCATCTAACGTTCTGTGTGTTTGGCAAGCAGGTTTTCCAAGAAATATCCATAAAGCATTAGTTGGGTCATACTCTTGAGCTCCAATTGCCTGTATTACAACCTGATTTTGAGTTAAACGATTTTCATCGAAGTCAATTGATAGTAGTAATTGTTTTCTTTTACTTTACCGGTTACTTGGATTGGTCAAATTATTTATTTATTTTTTTTGACAAAGTCAAATTATTATATTAGTCTATTAGTTTCCTTTAGTGTCAATGTGTGTGTATGAAGTTAACCTTGTCTTTTATGCGTTTTAACTTTTAAAGTACTAATAATATTTTTTTGAGTGCGGGAAGTATACTTCCCCGACTTTTTGGACGGTGGTAGTATGTCACTGCACAATTAGGAAAATAGACATTGAATATTTTGCTGACTATACTTAGATTGAGATAGGCATATTTAATATAACTAAGGTGATAACATTTCTTATTTAAAGATTCGTCTAATCCATTTTAAATGTTAAGTGCGTGTAATAAAGGCAGCAGTAAGTCCTAAAGAATACGCATCATAATCGTTAAAATATGCAGGGGATAAGTTCCTTATTATGCAGGAATAACTTTCCATTTGTCGTCACACATCAGGCCGATATTTAATTTAATTATCTGTATTGTTAATAACAACCACAACGAGAGTCATTATCGTTAATGATGGTTTTCGGGCATTCTGAATTAGATTTTTTTTTTTTTTTTCCCTTTCTTTCTTTCTTCTTCCATCTCTTCATACCGAGTCTAAAGAGATTGAGAGATGATTGATTGTATTATGTCCAAAGATGTAACGTCCCGTTTTCGGATACCGCGCGAGTTCTTATCCAGGAAAAAACATTCGGCGTGTATAACATTAAGTAATTAAATCCGATATTATGCGCAAGCCCCTACGTCGTCGTGTCAAAATAAAGCAAACAGAAGTTAAAAAGATTCGGGTAAAACCATAAAAACTACTAGAAGAGATTACAAACCATACTAAAGGTAGAAAAAAGTAACATAAAACGGGGACCCTTGTCGAAATACCACTTTTGTTAAATGGTAATTGTTGGACTACTACTCTATTTGTCAAAATACCATTCCGTT
Source organism: Gentiana macrophylla (assembly GCA_026214975.1). Classification (NCBI taxonomy): domain Eukaryota; kingdom Viridiplantae; phylum Streptophyta; class Magnoliopsida; order Gentianales; family Gentianaceae; genus Gentiana; species Gentiana macrophylla. Next base: position 42,980 of record JAOBSW010000470.1, on the reverse strand, counting down.
TTTCGCGTTTCCATTGTTTCCGGCAGCCTTCTAAACCCTAATTGGGAAGGGGAACCCCAATAGGGGATTTGTGTACCTTAAGATCGTGCACATTCATGAAAAAAATCCCCGGATACGAATGAAAATTGTGAACCAAAATTGGTTTAAAGTGGTATATTGACAAATAGCACACAGAATGGGTGGTATATTGAAAAAAAATCTCCATAAGGGAGACGAGTATCTTACATTGTACGAACATCTTACAAAAAAGAAACAACTAATCTAACAACGTATCTATTAAAACAGTACAATAAATTTTGAAGTGAAAGTACAACATATTAAAGAAAACAAGACAACTCCATGGCAAGCATAATAAACATCATCCTCGAAGTCATTATAATCCGGCTCAACATGTTCGTCTTCTCACCCCAAAGCACAAACAAGCATGCAAAGGGGTAAGTACAAAAGTACTTAATAAAGAGTTAGAAGCTATTGAATAATTCAGTTTTATAACGAAAGGTAAGCATTTTATTATTATTAATTAAAGTCATCTTTCATGAACACGACTCAATCTCTAGAATTCACTTCATGCTCATCAACATGTCGTGGAATCCTACTTGTTTCTAGCTTAACTTATCTTTGTTACATCAGTATTCAAGGGCACTATGAATGGTGCCACTCACCACGAAGTATCTGGGTGCAACCTATTGGTGGATCACACCAATAGCCACGGCCTAGCCCCAATAGTGTACACGTTCGGCGAAGTCCCTCCGTACTTAGGGTCTTGTAAACCTACGGAATTATTCACTTTTACTGACCGCCCACACATCGCAATATAGTCTTGTGACTTACCAAGAATAACAAGATGTTTAGTCTTTTAACTACTCCAGTACGTTTGTTATATATTGTTAACTAGTAACCAAAGTGTTTTCAAAGAAGAGCTCACTTACATCTTCTACTCTCTCACCTAGACCACTAGACACGGACAAGACCTAGCACATTACACAGACAATGATGGATACTAATCCATCAAAGCACAAGCCAATCATGCTCTTCCGACGGTCACGAACTTCAACTCTTAGGAAGAATCCATTCGGTGCTGGAACTAATTCATTAGAAGCTTAATCATGGCTTGTTCAAAATTATTTAGTGTTATTGTATCAAGAAGTATCATTCAGAACACAAAACATGGCTTAAAACACTTAAAATGGCAAAACAACACCTTTTAGCGCGCGCTACGCACCATTGGAGTGCGTGAAACTCAAGCAGAGCCTTAAAAGTTCTCTATTTATGTTTTAGTGCAAGCTAAAGCCATTTGGCGCGCGGTAAAATCTCTTTGAATCAATCATGTCCGTTCTGGCCACCTTTTGGTATGCGCCAAAGCCATCAGGCGCGCGCAAAAATGGTCAAAAATACCGAAAAGATGCATTTTTCAACACTTTACGATTTCCATACCAATTCTAACACTTTAACTGCAAAAGCATCATAAAAACACCAGCAAAACAACTCCAATTGACTATAAAACTAACACCAAACATTATAAAGCATAACAATACAATAGAAGACCCTTTTACCTCAAATCCAAAGCAAAATCAAGCAACAACAACACCAAACAGCCCCAACTCTTGAACTTTCTACAAAACCGAATTGATCAATAATTAAACCAAAAACTAATTGTTATCAAAAGCTTCTAAATAACAAGAATTACGAACTAGGGCTAAAAATGAACCTCTATAAAACTCTGAAAACTTGATATCGAAACGACGGTCTCTTCACCACGATTCCTATTATCTACTCGAAACTGAAAACGGTCTCTTCACCACGGTCTCTTCACCACGATCGAGGAGATCCTTTGAAGTTTCTATTTGGCTTTTCAGTTTTCTTTTCCCTTTCTTCAGAGCAAAAGAGTTCGAACTTGGAAAACCAAAACTTATTTCTAATAACTCCCATAATTAATGGGGAGTTTTATTTCCCATAAAAACCGCCCATTAATTATTTATTTTTATATAATTAATTTTTTTTAAAACAAAACTGAAATATTTTTATTTAAATATAAATCCGATTTTTTTGTTGAAAGACGTTTTTGCCCTTTTTCAAAAGTCGGGATGCTACAAAAGATGTTATGGTATATACAACTTATAGAGTCAACTTAGAATCTACGTAATAAATACATTATATGTGATTACAAGATGTGCTATATCAAGTACAAAATGTGGGCCAGGAACGGAGGCACATCTTGTCAGGCCAAGAGGAGAAGGAAGGCCGCGGTAATGATTTTGTGAGAACATCGGTAGTCTGATCACGTTCCTAGAGATCGATCCACACTACGTCCGAACTAACACTTCATTACCTAGTCCTTCATGTTAATTTACAATGACATGCAAATAGTTTATCACACTACAAATATGTAGATTAAATCTGTCGATCAGACGTTGCTGGCGTCGATTATCATGAACTAGGATTTACTAGGTAGCCAGATCTATCGTAAAAACCGTCAAAGATCAGGAGAACGAAACGAATATTTCATGATTTCTTCACCAAAGATTCAGATCTACTCATAAATGGGGTAAAATAAACTAACTACTACAATTAAACCTTGATAAATAAATATTCGATAAATGAATAACTTCACCAAATGAATAATTTTCTCCGGTCCTGACTTAGGCAAGGGGGCTTAAATAATGTTGATAATTGAATAACCTCACTAAATGAATATTTTTTTTCTGGTCCCAAAGGTATTCATTTATTGAGGTTTAACTATATATAGCAGAACTAATATAAACAATCAAACAATACTAATCACAAAATAAAAGAACGACATATCTACATCTAGAAAGCCAGAAAATCATACGCTCGATACCGAGCGCAGATCATTCGTAGATCTCTCGTAGGCAAATCCGTCGGATCCGTGACTAAAACTCATAGAAAATATAAAAGCAAAAGAACTAACTTTTTATTGCATAGAATATGTAATATTCAAGGTACAATGAAAACTAAGGCTGGTGCCTCTTATTTATAGTGGTAAAACCGACTTAGCTACACCTAAAAACTACCCATCTTCCAAGAAAACACGTAAACACGGTTTCTAGAAGGCTCACAAAGGCGGTGGCATGCTCGCAATTGAGTGGGCAATTTCATACTTTTTCTCTCTGTCGATTTAACTTGGAAGCTTCTGGAATACGCTAGGCCCGATTCTTCATCCAGTCCGCTCCATAATTCGTCCTTAACACTTGACCCAAATCTTGATACCTAAAAATAGTCCAATGACACACGAAACAAAACCAATTCCAGAGATAATGATAATAATAAATACCAAATACTCGATTCGTGAACTAGACATATCGCATTTAACACAAATGGTTCATATTTAATGGCCGTAAAATCATACCCTCGATACCGAGCAAAAATAGTTTAAGCCTCTTTATTCTTTATTGACCTAAGCAAGACACAGAAAACTTTAACAAGGGTATCACATGAGAATCACTAAGGAAAAAACGTATATATCCAAAGTCAGAAGACAAAAGACATATGTGATGAAAAAAATCTTCCCGATTGCCATGCTACTCTATTGACTCAACAACTAAAAACAATCAAAAACAAAGTATAAAACTTTAAGTGGTAGTTTGAAGTTTATAGTCGCCAGCTCGACTGTACTTTTAAGTCTCCTTTATTCGTAAATCGGGTCGTCCAACACAAAGACTTCCAATTCGGTGTCAACATTTTGCTCTAGGTAGTGCTTTAGCCTATGGCCATTTACTGTGAATACATTCTCAGAGCGTTCATCTTGTACCTCACATGCACCTGAATTGAAGACTTTTAAGACGACATATTGTCCAAACCATCTTGACTTCAACTTTCCTTGAAAGAGGCGAAGACATGAATTGTATACCGGCACCTTATCTCCAACCTTAAAGGTTCGGTTCAAAATCCTATTCTCATGTTGGCGCTTCATTATTTCCTTATAAATCTTGGCATTCTCATATGCCTGCAGTCTGAACTCCTCCAATCGATTCAATTCTAAAAATATCTTTTTTCCGTTTTAACTTTCATCAAAGTTTAGGAACCTCATAGCCCACAGGGCTCGGTGCCCTAGCTCAACCGGTAGATGTCAAGCTTTCCCAAAGACTATCATGTATGGAGACATCCCAATGGTGGTCCTATATGCAGTTCGGTATGCCCAAAGAGCATAATCTAATTTCAAGGACAAGTTTTTTTCTGGTGGGATTGACAGTCTTTTCCAAAATCCTCTTAATCTCCTTGTCACCTCAATTTGTCCACTTGTATGAGGGTGATAAGCCTCCACAATTTTGTGTATCACTCCATATTCGATCATCAACTTCTCAAACAACCTATTGCAAAAATTGCTAACTCCATCACTGATCATGGCTCTTGGCACCCCAAAGCTCGTCAAAATATTTTTCCTTAAAAATCTCAGGACAACCCTGGAATCATTTGTAGGTGAGGCTACTGCCTCCACCCATTTGAAAATGCAGTCGGCTGCTACTATAATGTAACGATTAGATTTGATGATGTAAAAGGTCCAACAAAATCAATTCCCCATACATCAAATAATTCCACCACAAGGATACTATGCAATCGCATTTCGTTCCGCATAGAAATGTTACCGGTCATCTGATAGGAGTGACAGGCTCTTGTAAACTCATAAGAAGATTTAAATATTGATGGTCAGTAACATCCACACTACAGTACCTTACCTGTTGTCGTGTCAGGCCCATAACGTCCTCCAACTTCTCTCGAATGACAGTATTCTAAAATACTCGGGATCTCATTATCATGGACACATCTCCTCAGAATGATATCGGCACACATCTTGTATAGGTAAGAATCGTCCCAATAGTAATGCTTCAAGACTCTAAAGAACATCTTCTTGTCATGGCTTGTAAATTCTGGTGGTAGATATCTTCTTGCAAGATAATTTACGATGTTTGCAAACCAAGGGTATACCTTCCCCACTCTTGATGTGACTTGTCTATGCTGGGGTCGAGATTCAGCTTGGGCTACTATAGAGACCGCAAAGAGTTGTTCATCTTGAGAGTATTCCTTAATCTAAGTATCTTGCTCTTCTTCAATCAGTGTTAACCTCGATAGGTGATCAGCCACCTGATTCTCAGACCCTTTCTTGTCTTTAATTTCCACGTCAAACTCCTTTAAGTAGATTCCACCTTAACAATCTCGTCTTGGAGTCTTGCTTTGTGAGAAGATACTTCAAAGCTGCATGGTCAGTGAATAATGTGACTTTAATCCACAAGGTAAGATCTAAACTTGTCAAATACGAAGATTATGTATAAGAGTTCATTCTCTGTAATCGCATAATTCCTTTGGGCACTATTAAGGGTACAACTAGCGTAATAGATCGGTTTAATGATTTTGACCCCTCATTGTCCCAAGGCTACTCCAACTACCGTATCACTAGCATCACACATCAGCTCAAAAGGTTGGTTCCAATATAGGGCTACCTGAATTGGTGTTGTTATTAACATTTGCTTCAATGTGTTTATTGCCTGCTTGCATTATTCTCCAAAAACAAATGGCACGTCCTTTGCAAGAAATTCAGTTAAAGGTCTATAAATCTTTGAAAAGCCCTTTATGAACCTTTTGTAAAATCCTGCGTGGGCAAGAAAGGCTCACGGCATCTTTAAGTTCATGAGAGATGATCGCGTGTAAGTCGTTTATACTAGCAAGAGGACTAGGTCAATCGTAGTATAGCAAGCCTAGTCAAGGTTGATCCCACATAGACTATTATTTAATTACATTCAACACAACCACAATTCATAGGTCAACCTAAAGGTGTGGTCTTTGACCAACATAAAATAACAATAAACAAATGAGATGCAAATAAACCAATAGTCAATCATATACCGAAAAAGAAGTAACCAAACTATTCATAACTAACCTCCCCATAATCCATAATTATATCGGATCCGTATTATAGGTGTAATCAAGCTACGGGTGCAATCTACTAACCCTGTTTACTTCCATTGGATAGACAATAAACGTCTATATGTAGTTAACCTCTTTCGTTGGTTGTATACCCACTCACAATAAGTTCTAAAACGTGCCAGATCAAGACCAAGAACCTCCCTAGGCAACTATCATGGAATGAGTAGCACGTTCCTAAGGATTGATACAGACTATGTCCTAACTAACACATCACCTTGTAAGTCCTTCGTGTTAATATACGAATACAATAAGCAAAACCACAGAATTAAACTTGTCGATCAATGTAGCTGATACCGAACCACAAAATCAGGGTTTAATAGGTATCTTACAACTGTGATAAAGACCATCGCAAGTGAGAGAACGCAACCATTAATTCTGTGTTTTCGTATTAACGATTGAATAATCATGATTAAGGTTCGTTTAATTAATTCATAGTTGATTAAAGGCAAGCATAGTCTAGATCTATCACGAAAACAAGATCAAAGCTAAGTTATGAAATTAAACATCGGATCAAGACATACCATGGTGAAATCACGCTCTCACCCCTCAATTCGCTTTCACACCGCCCATTAGATTGATCCTCGTGGAACATAAACCAAGCACAATTCAATAATGAAAGGCTCGTGACTGATTTGCAAGAAAATACAAGAAGAAAAGAAAAGAAGACTTTATTCACCAAAGGCTACATTGTATCTTTTTTATGATTAGATATTTGAATGAATACAAATTTGCAGCCCTGATGGCCTTATATAAGGTGTATAAACTAACCTAAGGGAAAGCCTAATCCCTGGAGGACAAGAGTTTGCGGCATCCAAAAGTCTCGATTTTATGGTGGCGTGCTCGTAATTGTGAGGGCGAATTTATCATACTTAACTTGGAAGTTTCTAGAAACTCTAGGCCTATTTTCGAGGGGCTCACAATTGCGAGAGTGGGCTCATAATTTCTGGTGCAGAGCTTGGTATTTGGAATATAACTTGGCCTATGTAACTACCATTTGGGTGACTCAAAGTGCCTTGGAATATTCGTTTCATGACCTACAACTTTCATGCAGAGGTCCAAGCCCAAACCCTCTTGTAAATATCCTACAACTGCGTTGCAAGATCACCAATCAGGTTCTTGGGTCCAATCTCCGCTCGAAACACTTCAACCTTCAAATCCGTTCACTTTTTTATCAATTGAATCTCATATCTAGCCCAAATTCTTCTCCAAACACTTATTCATCTATCAATAAAACCATAGCACATCTAGTATCTTCTATTTATGGAAAATAGCGTATAAAGTAGACGATTAATATGCATAATACGAATTTATTCACCCCGGACATGACTTAATCACATTTATCTAATTAACCCATTATTTTATACATATTACCACCATTGAAAACACAAATCTGGGGTAAGTTGATGCTAAAATATGATACCATGTTGACCGTCATCAAAGGTGGTAACTTCTCTACCACCTCAATCTTAGCTTTATCAACTTCCCTTCCCTACTGTGATATCTTGTGACCTAACACAATTCCTTCAATGACCATGAAATGGCACTTCTCCCAATTAAGCATAAGGTTGGTCTATTCACATCTTTTAAGCACCTTACTCAAGTTATCCAAACACTCATCATAATTTTCTCCAACGACTAAAATCATCCATGAAAATTTCTAGAAAGTCCTCCACCCTGTCCACAATAAGTGACATCATCCACCTTTGGAATGTTGTCAGAGCATTACATAATCCAAAAGGCATGCGATTGTACGTGAATGTTCCATAAGGACATGTGAAAAGTTTTTTCTAGCTGTCCGTAGGGGCAATGAGTCTGGTAATATCCAGAATACCCATCTAGAAAACTGAAGAATGTATGACCTCTTAGTCTCTCCAACATCTGGTCAATAAATGGTAAAGGAAAATGATCTTTTCGAGTTGCATCATTCAGTTTCCATAAGTCGATACAAACTCGATGCCCGGTGTTCAGTCTCATAGGGATCAACTCATAGAATTCATTAGGTTGCACAGTAAATCCTCCTTTCTTAGGCACCACATGAATTGGGCTTACCCACTCACTATCAGCAATTGGGAATATGATTCCCATATCCAACATCTTGATTATCTCTTTTTTCACTACGTCCTTCAACCTGGGTGTCAACCTTCTCTGAAGCTGAACCACCACTTTCTTTTTAAGATCTACAGAGGTTTTATGCATACACACAGGGGGGGCTAGCCCATCAGATATTCATGATAGTCTACCAAAGGATCCCTTATGTGCTCTCAGTACTCTCAATAGTTTCTCTTCCTCTAAGGGGGATAATGACACTGAAATAATAATGCGAGAGTATCATCTTGTAAAAACACATACTTCAGATGATAGGGCAAAGGTTTCAGCGTTAAATTCTTTGGTGGTTCCTCCAAAGATGATTTTAGTAACTTACCAGTGAATTGAAAATCAAATAACTTATGCCACGATGGTCTATGAATCGATCCCTCTTTATGCACAGAAGATACAGGTTCTCCCTCTATGGGGATGGTGAGAAGAGATATATTTTACATCCCAGATGGGCTATAATTGGAGATACCATTGTTTCTAGTACATAAGTTCCTATAAAAATGGGAAATGCCCTACCTTGGAGTGCGGTTTGAACTATTGATTTACGTAATTGGTAGTAATCTCCCTTCACTGCACCTCGACCATGTTTCTTCATCACTTTCTTCTTCTTTCTTCAAAATCAAAGTCTCAACCACTTCATGGTCTAGTGCCACTTGCTGTGGTAATTTCAAAACAAGTTCATCAATGGCATCCAGAATGTAGCATGTTTCTCCTTCATCAATGGCATATCCTATTTTCCTCAGCATATTGAAAACCACACTATCTTCATTCACTCTCAAAATAAATTCTCCTTTGTGGACATCTATTAAGGTCCTACGAGTCTCTTTGAAAGGTCTTCCCAGGATTAAAGGTACATCACTATTAGCATCCATGTCCAACGCCATAAAGTCTACCGGAATCACAAACTTGTCAACTTTCACTAATACGTCTTCCACAACTCCGCATGGTTGTTTCATAGACCTATCAGCCAACTGAAGGGTTATTGATGTTTCATTAATCTCCTTTATGCCTAACTTATGAGAAATAGACAGTGGCATCAGGTTGATGCTTGCCCTAGGGTCACACAATACTTTATTTAGGCACACTCCCCCAATAATACAAGGTATGAGGAAGCTCTCAGGATCCTTGCATTAGGGAGGCAGGTTGTGTTGCAAAACTACAAAGCATTCCTCGTTTAGGTAAATAGTCTTAAGGTCTTACAAATTTCTTTTATTTGAAACCGCTTCTTTCAGAAATTTAATGTATATTCACTTGCAATTTCTTAAACATCTCTATAAACTTCTTATAAAATGAATCATCATGATTTGGTTTGAAATTACGAGGGGGATGTAGGATTAATAGTAACCGTTCTAGAAGACTTACCTACTGCCTGTTGCTGCTCTCCATGTTCATTTGTTGTATCTGCAGATGCTCGCTTTTGCGGACTGACATCTCACTTTTACGGGTCCCCTGGTGTTTCTGATTATGCTGCATTCTGGTTCTGACTTTCTGCTTCTTCTCTAATGATCGGTCCAGGCAACTCCTTTCTGCTTCTGGTCATGATTCCATTCATGTCCATTCATCTCGGGGACTTATAGTTTCTGAGCATAAGTAGGTTTTAAGGTGACTTGAAAGAAAAGAATAACTTAATTCACCTTAATATACAAGGAAAAGAAATAATTCTCAAAAAAGACTGGAATACCCTTAAATTATTACACATAAGAAGTCGGGGTTTGTCACACACACAAACATATATATATATATACACACACACACACATTTTGCCAAAGCAGCGTGACAAATTAAATAAAACTAAGTTCAAATGACCGGATGAGTTCAATAGAAGAATTAGGGTTCGAGAGGAATGAGAGACAGAGAGAGGAGAAGAATAACAGACTTTCAGAAGAGAAAAGGTAACAGAGTTTTATTAGAATCAAATTTGATGCCCTCTTTATTACATGACCGGTGCTATTAACCTGTCAAAATCTAAGGGAAACGGGGAAAGGGAATTAAGGAAGACAATGGCGTCATCAATAATTCCCAATTACAATCAATTTCAATCCATAACCCTAGTTGACCAAAGGTCCCAATTTTTAGGGTCATGACATCCCTCCTGCTTAGGAAACACCTTGTCCTCTAGGTCTGATGTTGCAGGAACAATCAGGGTGGCGGCAACGGCTAAGCCGTATGGATATGTGGCTATTTTATGTGTGATTTCTCCGGTTGAGATGGGTGGTGATTACGGTGGCTTGATAATTATAATATGAAGTTTCTAATAGAAATATGAACATGGGCATGGAATCAACAAATTGGTAGAGTTTGGCCTGTTTTTTCTATTAGATCGATCCTTTATGGCGTAACGTACAGCTCCTATTTATAAGCAATGGACTAAATGGGATTATGCTAATGACGACAAGACATAGTAAAGTATGGTTAAGCATAAGACATAATCTTCGGCGATGAGAGGGTGATCGGGTCTGAATTAGCTTCGGCCTCCCCTCGGGCTCGCTGGTTGGTTTTATCTTTTTGGTTGCAATAATTCCCGGCTTGAGAAAATGAGTCCAACTTCGCCTTTAGATTGTAGGATGATGTATGTCTGTAGATGTCAACCCGGGCTGTCATGGCTTGGCCTTGGCTCGAATTGACGGTAGGCTCGACATCTAGTGGTGCGAATCCATCCTAGAAAACAACATGGATCGGAGAGGGTGTAGATGGAGCAAAATGATTACGTTGTGACCTCCGACCAGATTTAACCGGGTCCGTTTGACCGTATGTGGGTTTCCCATATCAATGGCCCCCAACTCCGGGCCTTGCCGATCTTCTCTGAGGGAGTCTCAGCGTTTAAGGCGGGGAGTAGAGTTAGTTGGCGCTTTCCTGGAAGATGTGTTTCGATCATTTTCCTAGGGAAGGAGTTTGGTGCCAATTCAGATGGTTATCGGGCTTACAAGTAAATCCATTAGATTCGACTTGAAATGTGGCGCTGTTGTGAGGACATGCTTTGAGCCGAGGCTGGCTAAGTAGTTGTGGCTGTAGAAGGTGTAACCTCGATTACAGCAAAAGACGTGACGGCTGACGTGATGGGCATCAGTTGCTGATTGGTTGGCAATGCTTCGTTTTTCGTGCCTCATGATTTCTTTTGAATTTCAAATTTTCAGACGCGACGGTTCGATCTCCTGCTTCGGAGAAGGAGAATGAGAAAGAGAAAGCTCCTTCCAAGACTCGGTCTGCCGCCGCCCTAGCCGAGTTGGTGGCTCAAAAAGCTGTCGATAAGGAGGTGGAGCACGTATGGAAAACCTTTAAGGACAGGCATGAGTAAACAGAGGAGCTGGCGTCCTTCGGCATTCCGGCTTGCTATAGGTTTACTTGGTTCGAGAAAAAGGAGGATGTCTCGGATTTTATCTAAGCAAAATAAACAAGTAATAAAATAATCCGGTTTACCCCAAGTGCAGGGATCGTAGTATAGTAGTTACAACCGGATTCGAATCACAGGGAATCGAGGTTGGTCTAGTTCTTAATTTTTCTAAATTGTCACGAGAAATAACTAGAAACGAAAATGAAAAAAAACAATAAACTGGACAGAGGGTTGTCAATCCAAAGCCAGGAAAGATAGTTGTGGAACCTAAATCTAAACTATAAACTAGAAAAGAAAACAATAAACAACTATAAAGTTGTGACGATGATCATGGTGATTAAACAACGAACAAGCAACGATCCACCGTTCCTGCAACCCTCAATTTCCTCTCTAAGGTTATCTTGTGAAGATTTAACTAAAATTGTGATTCACCTATCAAAAGTATGAATTTCTAATCTCTTAGATAATTCGTCTATTAATCTCGTCATCTCTCGATCCTTAAAGATTAACGCTTTCATAACCAAGGTGTAAGATTTATTCAATCTAGCAACCTAGATTTCTAACCTAACAACTCTCGTTATTTTTGGGTTAAAGATCCAATCTTTCCTATGGTGATCTAGGTTTACACCGACTCTCATCACATAGTAAACATCAACAGCAATACATCTCTCGATTTAAATTGCATAACAATAATAAGCATATAGGAAAAATACGACTTTAATTAAAATCACAAAATAAACCAAAGATTGAAAATAAAGAACTCAATAAACGGTTTCACAGAGCTTGAACAGATCGCTCATCCTCCGATCAGCATCGTTACAATCCAGAAAGAAAGCGAAACAAAATAAAAAAAAACCTAATCTAACCCTCGGTCGACCGAGCAGGGGCACTCGGTCGACCGAGCCTGCCTCTAGCTCGAATTAGGGTTTTCTGTATATGATATGATAATATTCTGATGATCCTAGGGTTGAGATGCTGCGTTGTATTTATAGGAATCAAGGTCAGTTTAACTAAGTCGGCTGCTGGATGCTCGTTTAATAGGATGGACGCCCGTCCTAGTTGCTTGAAATCTTCGAGTCAGGCCGAACTTGATCAGACGCCCGTCCTATGTAATTTTGGACGCTAGTTCGGTAAAAATCATGCTTTCCTGAATCCAACAGCTCCTCTTGGACGCCAGTTCAATCTTCTAGACGCCAGTCCACTGGACGGATGGAGCAAACGCACGTCCAGACTTCTAAATCTTCATTCCATCTTCGACTTGCATCCTCTTCCTTCCATTTAACCTTCTTTTGAACACCGTTTAAGCTCATTCCCTGCCATGCTCGGGTACCTACAAGATAATAGAAACGTGCAAAATGTAGAAACATATATATTGATGAAAAATCACTAATAAAATCACGTAATAAGCTCGAGTTTGCACTTTAACCGTTTCAATACGCATTCTTGCAATATTCCATTTAAACCCTCACTTTTCTATAAAAAGTAATAAAACACGAAGGAAATTGATACGAAATAATATCATATATATCGTAAAAATCACCGTCAACAGAGGACCGGAACGTGACTAAGGTTTGTGGTCGGGACTCTAAAGATTCGTCTGGTTGCATTATGACCATCTTGTCGCCGGACTCCGGCCCCCGTTTGATCCGTTTCTTGTCGATTTTTTGTTGGAGTTTAGAGCCTTGCCCTGTGATCTCACTCTTGGAACCGTGAGGGTTATCATGGTGTTTATCGTGATATGTAGGTTGTTGGGTAGAGAACCCTCAATGCCAGTGTGGATTAACTTTTACTCATTTTCTAGATGGACGGCAGACGGACAGCTGGCCTCCTGGAAACTTAAGTGTCATTTGCTGTTCGATCTTCCTGATCGTGTGAATTTGTGGAATGCATGATGTATACGGGCCGAGTAATAGGTGGGTTTGCCATTTCCCCATTACGGGGCTAACCAAACCAAAAGAGCTGAAGACGTTGTAGTGGGTAAACCTGATGAGAATGAGGCGAAGTTTATCCAAGAGATCTATGGGCTTTTGGGGTATGACGCCAAGCGGGGCGTTCAAAAACTGACTTTCAATTGGCGTCGTCTTTTAGACATGTCAGAGGGATATTGTCGAGCTGCCGGGATATCGGGACCCAACATTGGGGATCCTCGAGTTAATGTGGTGCCCGTTGACTGTGATCCGGCTTTGGTGGGTGATTTCCATATTAGTAGATATCTTCCTTCCATTTTTGGGGTCTGTCAAGGGGACCCTAGTCGCCGACCTCCGAGTAAAACTTTATTTTTCACTTATCTTATCTGTTCTGTTGATTTGTCTTCCAATATGTGTGTTGAACTCATCCGTTATTAAATTGTTGTAGCGATGATAAACCTCACTCAGGCGAGAAATGCTGCCATAGCAAAGAAAAGAGCTGTAGCCATAGAAAGAGAGAAAGAGCTGAGGGCCCTTTAGAAATCTATACTACCAACGGTCGACGAAGAGACTGACGTTGGTGAGGGTTATCCGGAAGCGCAAGCTCAGTCCTCTATTCCCCGGGTTCGTGAGAAGGGGATTGTAATCAGTCTTCCGTTACTGAGAAGCGGGTTCACGAACCTGTTACGGAGAAGTCTCTGAAGAAGAAGAAAAGCAGGGAGTCCACTGGTGTTTCGAGGACTATCAATTTGGAGAGCCCTGAGAAGGCTGAGGAGATGATTACAAAGGAAACTCGGACAAGAGAGAGTCAAACTCTCAAATCCTTGGCTCCTTCTCTTAACCAAAGTACCAACCCAGACCTTTGAGGTGCGTGTTGGCTCGAGTGGAAGTCTGGTTGAGAAGGGAAAAAGTATAGCTCCCTCGTCTTCTCCTCAAGATTTGGTTATAGGTGAAATCAACCCTCGTCGAGCTGAGGGGTCGTCGATGTGGTCCCATCCAGATTTCAGAAAACTAACCGACAGAGCCGAAGCCGTCTTGCTTGGTAATGCGGTCGGCGCCGGACCCCGTCTCCGGAATTTCCTACTACCTCGACCTGACGAAGTACGGATGGAAATTGGCCGTGGGGTTACGGAACGGATTTATATGGCCGATCAGATGGATCCGCAAAAGGGGCTCCTGAAGTCGATCGAGGACCTACCTGCAATAGCTGGGGATGCTCTCTGTGTGGTATGTTTTTTGCCTTTCCATTTTCTTATTGTCTTACTCTTCCTCTTTGCTCGTATGTTTTTAATCTGTGTTGGTTTCAGTTGGCCACGGTTGTGAAGCAAGCGACCAGGATGTGTAGAGAGGAGGCCCAGGGAAGGACCCAGGCTGTGGGTCAAGTAAAGAAGCTAGAGACCAGTTTGGATCAAGTTGCTATTGAGCTTGGAACCTCAAATAGCCGTCTTACTGAGTTGGAGAAAAAGGCCACTGATGAGAGAGCAATCGCTGAGTTAGAGTTGACAAAATTGAGGACTCTTCGTGAACAAGGTGAAGCCGATGGGAGGAAACTTGCTGAAGAATATCAAGATAAAGTCGCTCGTGCTAAACAGGCTTGGAAAGATGAGCAGGATAAGCATATGGCACTGTGAGAAGAGTTTGACGCATACAAAGCAGCTGAGGCGTCTAGGGTGGAGGCCAAAAGGCATCGGGCCGTTGTTGATTTTAAAATTTTTAATGAATATGAGAAGACCCTTGGCGATTTGAGCCTTGAGAATTTTGATCACGGGATTTATCATATCTCCCGTTGTATTAGAGTTGCTCAAAGGGATGCGGCCCTTAGCTTGGAGGTGCTTCAAGAGTGGCAGACCACTGACCCTTACACCCCAACTCTTCGTGCCCTTCACCCAGAGATTCTGTTTGCTGACGAAGAGGTGAAAAGCTTCAACGCAGATCAGCTGGCTGCTGGAGCTTTTGAATGGAATCCTCCACACCGGGCCCCCGTGAATCTGCGCGATATGATCAAAGAGGCAGTTCGTCTTGATGATCCGGCTTTGGAGCTTGAAGCCACTACTGTGTCAGATACCAAAATGTATGAATATTTACTAGGGACTCCGGCTCCACCAAGTACATTCGATACTCCAGCCCAGACATAGTTTAACTTTATCCGCTTTCTCTCTTTCCAAACATTTGTAGTTGTTTTGTAATAACTTCGAACCTTTATGTATGCTTCTGTCCGTTGATCTGTCATGTGTAGACTATCCTCGACTTAATTTTTGCAAAGTGTTTTTCTTGAATTTTTCCTTGTATATTGCTAAGTCTCGATTTTTCTTTTGTATTTGCTTTGCATTTGCTTCTTGATTTAAATCTCTTTGGTTCGGTCTGAGGGATTATCACTCCTCATTTATCTGTAGCGGGCTCCGCCTATTTGAACCTGGTGCGGATAAGTAAACCCATCAAATCGAAAAGGGCAGTCTGCGGCTTTGCTGTTTCGAGTGTGACAACCGTGAGTCCTAGCCGGAGATAGCTTGGCTCTTATGTATTGATTGCACTGCACGTGTCAGCTTTTGGAAGTGCAGAAGTCTTTTCTGACATGACTTTATGATTTACTTAGGTAACCATAATCTCAATCGGCAGGAAATCAATAGACATAGTATTAATGGTTTGAATTTGTAAAGGCCAATCTGGGCCATGGGCCTTCTTAAGTCTTCCTATAAAATGAGGTGGTCGAACTTTATGCTTCTTTTTGCATGAAAGAACTTGTGCCTCTCAAATTTTCTTGAATTTTTCTACATTATCTACTTGCTGAACATGTCATCCTCTAACGATATCTCTCCATTCTTTACAACCTCCCCTAGTGAGGTTCTAGCCAATTACTGGGTGTATTTTAACCGGAGTCCTCTGTTGATCGAGAGGGGTTTAAAGCCGGGGAAGATCGGCGGAAGGTATCGCCTTCGTATTGCAGCGTCTGGCTGGGAGGAACTGGTGGCCAATCCTTATGGCTGCTACAATGTTAATATTGTGCACGAGTTCTATTCGGCTTTGTCTGTGGTGGGATCAAGGTTGCCATTAGACTCCGTGTCTGTGCGCGGAGTGGCGGTTCCTTTCACCCCGACTGTTATTAATGACTTCTTTCATCCTCCCTATTTTGACCCCGCCTTCCATTTTGAGCGGGCCTGGGCGTTGGACGAGGATGAGGTTTCCCAGCATATGCACCAGAACAGAGCTCTCCACTACATATTCCCCAAGTCTTGGAATGCTCCAGAGGGGGTTGTGTCGGAACTGTCTTAGGATCATCGGGAGTGGAAGCATTTTATCAATACTCGCGCGCTTCCCTCTGACGATTTCTAGGAGGTTACGAAGGATGAGGGTCTGCTCCTGCATGCTATTGGCAGCTTGTCAGTGAATGTGGATTGAGGCTTGTTGATTCACCGTGAGGCGGTGTCTTTTACTATGGAGATGGAGAATGGTCGCTCCATTCCGTTTCCTTAGTTGATTTCCAATCTTTGTTCTGCCCTTGTTCCTACTTGTCCGTCAGATAAGTATCTTCCGCGGCAGCACATTGAGTTTGATGAAATCAACTCTGGGTCCTCCCCTGATCCCGGGCTATTTTCTGACGACGGGGAGTCGTCAGTTTAGATATTTTCTATTTGTTGTAATGTTTGTTTTTCTTTCTTTAATGATGAACTTTTTCCCTTGTTCCTTGAGAATGAAGTGATTTTGAGATTTTGCTTGATTGTGCTCGAAATATTTATATCTTTCTGAATCCCTTTGGGTCCGCTCGAGTCCACTCATTGGGTTTACGGCTCCCCTTGTTTCAGGCGAGTTCCGGACCATCCGTGCTTGGGTCCGCTTGAAAACAAACGTAGAGAACGGATTTTTGTGTTTATTAAGATCGCCTGGTAATACGTTTTTGTATTTTCGGCCAAGCATTAAATTTGAAGACCAATGGTTCTCCTCGAATACCATGTTTTTTACTGATACATTGAATATGGATCAAACCCTTATCATCGAAGGTGAAGAGTCAAGCAAATATAACCGTTGGATCCTTATAATCTTTAACCGCTGGTGTATCCCTCTTACTCTTATAAATAGAGGACCTTTATGGATGTATCAAACACTTATTTGTGAAAAATTATGTGCATGTTTGCTTTTAATCATGTCATCCTCCTCTGGCTCTTGTTCTCCTACTTTGATGTCCCCTTTTTTCAGTATTGCGTCCGCCGGTGCAATTCAGAACTATAGGGACTACTTTGCCGATCGCAGGCATTTACCCAAGAGAATTCTGGATGTGAACAAGGTTGACAGGAGCGGATTTTTATTCCATGTGGCGTACTCGGGATGGCGTCACTTTCTTCTTGATCCCATTGGGAGGTGCAACCTAACCCTGGTTCACGAGTTTTATGCCGTTTTATCCGAGGCTCAGTCTGTTGAAGAGGTTTCCTCTGTTTCCGTTCGGAATATTCGAGTGCGCTTTTCCCCAGCGGATATAAATGAGTTTTTGAAACTCCCTTCCTTTGATCCATCTTTACACTTTGAAAACGCCTAGGATCTTGACAATGAATAGACGTACTTCTCTTACCGGTATGATGCGTATTCGGCTATGTTTTCGGAGAGAGACGAGGACCCTGTCCATTGTGCCACCTTCTCCGGGATATGCCAGTGGTATAGAGAATGGAAACGGTTCATCAACAGCAGCGCTATCCCTGCTGATAACCCTGAAGTAGTCACAGATGAAGAGGTCATTCTTATAAACGCCATCCTTACTCTGAATGTGAATGTCGATTGGGGCCTTATCATCCATCGTGAGGCCGTTAACTTGGCGAGGAGCATGAGTCCGGGGTGTTTAATGCCCTTTTCTTGGTATTTGTACCACTAGTTTCAGGATGACAATTATGCCCGGAGATCAAATTCTTCGATCAGTTAATAACCGCTGATGAGCTATTTTTGTTTTACTTTTTGCTATCTCATGTTCGGGCATGGGCCCCCTTGTTTTTGCTTTGTGAACATAACTTGTTGCTCTGGATTCTGTTTATTTGTTATATCAATCAAAGATTTTGTATTTTGTTCATTAGATTTAGCCGTTGACATATAAAACCTTCGTAAAAGGAATCATACAAAAGAAAGCCTAAACAACTCAAGTTGTAACTGAGAGGTTGGCCATAACCCAAAACAAATATTCTTGTTGACCGCTGCATATAATATTTCTTCAGATTATCCGAGTGCCAGGGGCGGTTGAGCTCGAATCCGCCTTTATCCGTGAGGATGTAAGTCCCTTTCTTGATCTCCCTCATGACCCGATAGAGGCCTTCCCAATTTGCTGTTAGTTTTCCTTTGTCGGGTTTCATCCCCGTTGCTTTTCGGTTTTGCAAGACAAAATCTCCCACTTTGAAAGAATGGCCCTGAATCCGACGGTCATGTTGCCGTTTCGCAATTTGTTTGTAGTTGACCATTCTCAGATAAGTCGAGACTCATTTCTCTTTGGCCATATCTAGCTCATACTGTCTATTGACAAGGTTGTCACCTGTGTCGTATTTACCCATTCGTATACTTGGTAGAGCCATTTCAATGGGCGTCATTGCCTCTTATCCATAAGTGAGGGCGAAAGGAGTTTCTCATGTAGGTGTTTTGATTGTTGTCCGGAGTGCCCATAGGATGGCGGGAAGCTCATCAACCCATGCCCCAGCTTTCTTACTCACCCTTCCGCTGATGCTTTTCTTCTACTTCTTAATGATTTGTTTATTACCAACTTCTGCCTGACCGTTTCCTTGTGGGTATGCAACTGAGGATTGCCAATGCATTATGTAATAGTCCCTGTAGAATGTTGAGAATTCGTCCCAAAATTGAGACCCGTGGTCTGACACCACTGCCCTTGGGACTCCGAATCTAGACCAGATATGGTCGTGTAGGAAATATGTAGCATTCTTTGCGCCAATACTAACCATGGGCTTTGCCTCGATCCATTTGGTGAAATAGTCTACGGCTATGATAACAAGCTTGCAGCCTCCTATTCCTGGTGGGAATGGGCCAATCAGGTCGAGACCCCACATGTCGAATGGCCAAGCCGATACTACAATACTATGTTCCACGCAGGGTAGCCTTGGTATATCCGCATGCTTTTGACATTCGGGGCATTCCCTGATGAGTTTTTCCGAGTCTTGCGTGATCGTGGGCCAGTAGCGGCCAGCGGTTATAATCTTCTGAGCTAATGATTGATTGCGGGAACGGCTCGATATTCCACCATTATCGATGGGTCGGCTATTTCTTCCTTCAAGGATAACCTCGATAGAGAGTCAGCCCTTTCATTATCTTCCCTGCCGATTATGGTGAAGCAGCAATAATCGAAGTCTCATCTCATTTGTTGGACAATTTCATGATATTTTTCTAAGATTCCACAATGAGCTTAGAGTCACAGAAAATTTGTTCGACAATAAGCTGAGAGTCACATAAAATTTGGACGTTACGCACCTTCATTTCTCTTTCCAAATCCAAATCGGTGATCACGGCCTCGTACTCTGCTTGATTGTTTGTTGCCTTGAATTCAAACCTCAAAGCTTTTTTGATTTCTTCCGTTGTGCCCGGCTCGGATAAGATGATCCCTGCTCCGCTTCCATTTTGATTAGAAGCGCCGTCTACATATAGGTGCCAACAATTGACGGGCTTTAGAACTTCACTTGCGGTCTCCGGGGTAGGTGGGGCGTCTGATCGTTCTGAGGTGAAGCTAGTCTCTGCAATAAAATTGGCTAAGTCTTGGGCCTTGATCGCTTTTCTAGGTTAGTTTTCCTTCTCGACTACATGTATGCAATGGAGTGGAATCATGAAGATGCAAGTCATGGCAATTTTCCGGTTTTAAGCACGTAATCTTGATCAAACACAAAATTATACCGAAAAGGGCTGGACCGATTTGATTTGAGTTCTCGATATAATTCCGTAATCGAGAAGTCTTATCAAATCACAAGATGATCATATATGGATTAATCTTAATCCTGAGGTGATCACGCATTTATTTGCTTAGACTAAGGTAGAGTTTGATGTGTTAGTAAGGATCACTTCGCAGTATGTGGTCCAACACTTCTCGTTGGCTCTATTCTGGGATGAGTGAGTAGTCGGTGCTATCACAGATATGGAATCCATTCCTTCCCTCGGGAAGTAGACAAACAGTTCCCTTATTTGTTGACCCAAGAAACTGATCGATGGGCCCAGTTCATATCATGTTAGTTATGAACTAATTGATCACTAGGAGGTTAATGGTGAATAATGATAATATGTTTCGAGAAGGGTTTACGGAGATATCCCGAATCGAAGTGAACAGTCTATGAAGGATTTATCCGTATGTAATGATTATATCAGTGGACGCTTATCAACTCATAGTTGAGTATAAGTTATCTATATTCGGCAGAGTTCAGTTTCGGGTTTATGGTGGTGTAATCCCGGAATTAATAGATTAAATATTATTGTTCGGTCTGACGAAGAATTTTATTTAATTTATTGTAGCTACTGAATATAGGTCTATGGTCCCTGACGTGGCTCCTAATATAGCATATACGATTTCTCGTCGTTTCACCTCAATTGTAGTTAAATAGTTGAATTGGACTATTTAATTGATATGTGGATTAATTGCTTAGTTGGACAAGATAATTAAATACATGGAAAAGAAATTTTTCGTGGACTCGGCCCAATGTGTCAAAAAATGCGCATGGACCTTATTTAATTAGGGTGGGGCGCATATTACTATTATTAATTATCAAGGAATTAGTTTTCTTGGATAATTATTTAATGTGTGATTTATCTTTTATTTCATAATTGATAATTCATGGAATATTAGATAATAATATGATTTATCCTAATTTGTTTGGGATAATTATTTTATTTATCTTTTATTTGGAATAGGGATTAATCTAATAATTATCTCTTAATTATTAAATCCTTAGAGGACAAGGATTACTCTCCTATATAAAGAGAGTTCTCCCAAGCCTTATGACACAATACAAATTTCAAAATATTGCATAGAAAATAGCTTGGAATTTTCGGCTATTTTCTTTGGGTTCGAGTTTTAGAAAAACTTCGGGTTTTTCTAAGGTAGCATATCGAAGAGGTTCGGTGGCTTGAAACACCATCCACCTGGTGGTGCTTGGAGACACACGTTGGAAGACTGTGGCTTCTCATCTAGCTTGGATCTTGGATTGAAGATTGTTCTTGGAGTTTATTCACCATAAACTGGTAAGCAATCTAACCCCCTCGTAGGTTAGATCTATTTATTTTATGTATTTTGGTTGACTAGATCAAGATCTATACTATTCCGCTGCGTAATCGGGTGGATCTTAATCCATCCGGTGATATTACATCCAACAGTTGGTTCACGCATGTTGAGTAGTGCTTGAATTTTTTCCGGATTTGCCTCTATCCCCATGTGGCTGACCATGAATCCCAAAAATTTACCCGCTCCAACCCCAAATATACATTTGGCCGGGTTGAGCTTCATTGAGTGTTGGCGTACATTCTTAAACGTTTCGGCCAGGTCGGTGGCGTGACCACCGATAGGCGATTTGACCACCATGTCGTCAATATAGGCTTCAATGTTTCACCCAATCTAGGAACTTAATACCCTGTTGACCATCATCTAATAGGTTGAACCCGCATTTTTAATCTGAAGGTCTTCATCTCGTAGTAATAGAGTCCTCCGGCGGCTCTAAAAGCCGTTTTTTCTTTATCGTCTTATGCCATTTTAACCGGGTGATATCCGGAATATGCGTCTAAAAAACTCAGCGTTTCTAATCCAGAAATGGAGTCCACTAACCTGTCGATTCTAGGGAGCGGATAAGGGTCTTTCGGATAGGCTTTGTTGATATCAGTGAAATCTACACACATTCTCTACTTGCCGTTATGTTTCTTGACCATGACCACATTTGCTAACCAGGAAGGATAGGCTAGCTCTTTCATAATTCCTGCTTGCAAGAGTTTACCGACCTCAACTTTGATAGCGGACTCTTTCTCGAGGGTGAACTGTTGGGCACGTTGTTGAATGGTTTTATAAGTGGAATCAGCGTTTAGATGATGCAACGTGATCTGTGATTCAATGCCCCTCATATCTGTGACCACCCAGGAAAAACGCCTATATTTGCTCTTAATTGGGAAACCAAAGCTTCTTTCACGACCGTGGGTAGATGGGCCCTGATCTTAATTTTCTTGTCGGGGTAATCTTGATTAACGATTACCTCGATAAGCTCTCCGTCAGCGGTGAAATTGGGCTCGTCCCTAACCTGCAAAGTTTTACACTCTACTTCCGGATGAGTCATTTGTCTTACCATATTCATGAGGCTGGTTCCTGGTTGTTCTGCTTGAGCCCATTTGCCCTCTGCCCGAGAGGTGTGAATATATGTGAGTACGGCTGCAGGTTCACTGACTGAAACCCAAATCATATCATCAACGTAGAATTTTGCTTGTTGGTGTGCGATGGAGACTACCATCTGAAATTGTCTTAGGGCGGGAGCTCCAATGATCATATTGTAATTTGACTGCAAATCCACCACTAGGAAGTTCACCCTTTCAGTCCTGAAAGGGGCATAATTCCTCATTTGTATATCCAGATCAATGGCTCACTTGACCTGCACCCTGTGGTTCGTAAAACCCACAAGAGTACCATTGTGTTGGAGTAAGCTGGAGTCACCAAAGCCCAATTCTTTGAAACAGTTATAATACAAGATGTCTCTTCATGCCCCCATGTCTATCTTTACTCGGTTAACTCTGAACTTGTTCGTGACAACCGAGATGCTGAGGCATGAGTCCTCTACATTAGTTTCTGTTACAAGTTCATTTTTTGTGAAAGCAAGTGGTCGCTCATTTCCACATAAAACAGGAGGTTTTTCCACATGCTTATTGATAGACCCTATCCTGTATTTGATCTGGTTATTACAGGGAGGATTTACCATGATGATCCGGATTTCTCGGTCGTATTGACATGCCTGTCGCTCCTCCGCCATCTCGGCAATAATGACCATAAAAGCCTCGGGCCAAGCAATTTTTCAAACTCTTTCTTTAGTTGGTAGCAGCCCTCGGTATCATGACCTCTGTCTTCGTGGAAAGCGCAATATTTGGATTGATCCCTCTTCTCGTCCGTTTCACGGGAAAGGGGTTTGAGCAACTCATCATTTATCTTATGTATTAATCGTGTGTAGGAGATCTTGATTGGAGTCCAGCTTCTCTCTTTTTAAACTTTTCAGGCTTCTTGAAGTCTCGATCCCGGTTTCCCGGGGCTCCTTGGTGGTGATAACTTGATTTTGGATCTAGATTGAGGAAATCAATGAAGTTTGAACAAAAACCTATAATCCTTAGAAAATCAAAGAATCTAAGAATTAAAGGGATTCAAACATCGCACAAAGTGTTGTTCAAGCACTTTGATAAGCTCGAAACGAACAACCAAATCAGCATGGAAGTTCATACAATCCAAATCAAAGATGGAATTGTAAATATAAATTCAATCTCTGAATTTAAGAAAATCTAAATTATCATTCAAGTTGTCTAAGCCGTCTTACAAATGAAAATTACAATGCTTTATATAGGTAATAAGTAGGACTAGAATTCATGCACTAAATATGAAAAGACTCCCTAGAAATTAAAATCAATAATGGTGCCATATGCTCTTCCAAGATCAGCCATAAATTCTCTTGGATGTATCTTCCAGAGTCAATGTATCTTGAATGCTCCAAATACAATGTATTTTGATCAGTATCTTTCTCGGTTTGTATCTTGAGTTTCGTTTATCCAATGAATGCAAACCATATATAAAAATTATAGTTCTCGAAGAGATCTACAACTTTCATGAAGGACTTAATTTCATACGGATGAGTTATAAGGGTCAAAATTGCTAAATACAGTAGCTGCGCTTGATTTCAGAATTTGCTAAATAGTTCTAAAATAGTAATGTGTCTTTAATGTTTGGGCTTTGAAAGTTGCCAATATGGTTCGTATCATTCCCTCCCGGCTGAAAATGATTCGTCCTCGAATCAACAAGATGTCGTAGAAGTGCGCTCCATCAATCTTGACACCAGTAACCTCCACAAGAAATCTCAAAGATATGCCAGGGTCAAAACTTATGCGAACAAAGAACTTGAACGCATGAGGATTTGGAGTATGTGCACCACGCTGCACCAAAAGTATACCAAAACAACCTCGTGACTGGATATATTTGGAAACAAACCCATGGTCGGAAACAAGAGAATCAGATAAATGCAAATCCGGAGATACGTCAACATGCACCAAATACGGATCAGCAAACCTGTGCTTCAATATGCCATTATCCTCAACAATATGAATATCAACTATAGGAAGAATAGGGGCTGCGTGTGGAGTATCCATAACCACTAACTCATCCACCGTATCAACAGTACTATCATCGGCAACATTGAAATCACTGACAACCTCAGCCTCAATGACTATCTCTTCAACTACATTCGGTGTACCGCAGCGGCCTCAACGACTATCTCTTCCTCGGTAGTAACAACAACAACATCATCCACAACTGTATCAGCCACGGTTTTGGCCTCAAACTGAACATTATCACCGTGCACCACAACATTAAGAGGATTAACATGAAAGAATATTGGTGCCTTGCCCGTGCGCCCTTCGGCAATAGTTATACCATATCGCAGCGAGAGAAAAGCGCGTCTTCACCGTCGATTTTGCTCCAAATATCCTCCTTCGTCTTGCTTTAGCATGTGTGTAATACTCTAGTTCCTTCCTGTGTAGCGAGCAATATTTTCTTGCATAAGTTGTCGTAAAGGTATTCTTTTTCGCTCCGCGAGGTAGTCATTTTGTTCCTTCACAAATTCAACGTCGGCTTCCTTGACATCAGCCGGATAATATAGTTTGGGATCATATTCCATATAGTACACAAACCCATCATAGCGTATCGTACCACAACGACCCCACTTCATCTCAAACTCAATCCCTATGTCTCTGATACCAATTGATAACTTGATTTTGGATCTAGATTGAGTAAATCAATGAAGTTTGAACAAAAAACCAATAATCCTTAGAAAATCAGCAATCTAAGAATTAAAGGGATTCGAACATCGCACAAAGTGTTGTTCAAGCACTTTGATAAGCTCGAAACGAACAACCAAATCAAGATGGAAGTTCATACAATCCAAATCAACATGGAATTGTAAATATAAATTCAATCTCTGAATTTAAGAAAATATAAATTATCATTCAAGTTGTCTAAGCCGTCTTACAAATGAAAATTACAATGATTTATATAGGTAATAAGTAGAACTAGAATTCATGCAATAAATATGAAAAGATTCCCTAGAAATTATAATCAATAATGGCGTCATTTGCTCTTCCAAGATCAGCCATAATTCTCTTTGATGTATCTTCCAGATTCAATGTATCTTGAATGCTCCAAATACAATGTATTTTGATCAGTAGCTTTCTCGGTCTGTATCTTGAGCTTCGTTTATCCAATGAATGCAAACCATATATGAAAATTATAGTTCTCGAAGAGATCTACAACTTTCATGATGGACTTAATTTCATACGGATGAGTTATAAGGGTCAAAATTTCTAAATACAGTAGCTGCGCATCAGTTTCAAGAATTTGCTGAATAGTTCTAAAATAGTAATGTGTCTTTAATGTTTGGGCTTTGAAAGTTGCCAATATGGTTCGTATCAGGTGGGCTCTGCTCGGCCTTTTGCTTCCCCCTATGAGATGATGAAGCTACCTCGTTTCCTGCCGTCGCAATGTACTTCCTAGCTGAACTTAGAATTTCTTGGAGGATTGACGGCGGGTTGAGTGCGAAGTAGGACTTCAGGTACCCCGGATTGAGCCCTGTTTTGAAGCTACTCATTACCACATTGTGAGCTAGAACTCTAGTGAGCTCATAAACTTTGTAGAACCGTTTGTAATAGTTGCGGGTTGACTCGCCGTTGCCTTGTCGAACCTCGTGAAGGTTGATGTGAGTTTTTTTAGGTCCCCTGACTGATTTGAACTCGGCGGTGAACTTGCTGATTAACTCGTCCCAGGACAAAATTGATGCTGAGGGTAGGCTGCGGATCCATGAGGCCGCTCGGTCTTGCATAGCCCCAACGAACGCGATACACCATGCCTCCTGGCTTGAGGTGCATAAGTTTATCTTACTATGGAAAGCTGATAGCCAGTCTAGGGGATCCGTTGTACCATGATAATTGGTAAAATTTGGATAATGTGTACCTCCTCGAGCTGCTGCTGAGAAAATATCCGGGTTCAAAACACTGGTTCCCTAAGTGGGTTTAGTTTCTTTAGTGGCTCTGGTACCCCTTTGAAACTCTTCAATTTGCTTCTTCATTATCGCCATCTCGTTGGTGTTTTCTTTTATAACGGGAACCCTGATAATGCCTTTCTTTTTCGGCATTTTTTTGATCTGGGGCTACACCACAGACGTTATCCGCGGGTCCCAACCGGGCCAGAGCCGACTTCCTACCTCTTCTTGGCTGTGATGTAGCGTGGCTACCCTCCTCCTGATCCTCGTGATGCGACTTTTCCGGTATCAGAGGAGGTAGGGTGTGTTGTACCTCTGTCCGAGCCGGCACGGGCGGAACAAATTTGCTAACGGGTACGGGAGGAAAACATTGTGTTATAAGGCTTTGATTTGTTAGTCGCATATCCTCTAAGTATTCTACATGATTCCTTAAGGTCGCTGCGTGGGCATTCCTACTCACGATTGCTTCGGCATCCAAATTATTTCGCTGCTCGTAGTTGTGACGAGATGTCCCTAGTACATTCTTTCCACGGGCCTTCTTTGTAGCCGCAGCCTCTAACTCTCGGGCTTTTGCTTCCTTATTCAACACACCGCGCATGTCAGGATCAACTAACTGCTCGTTGTGGCCCTGGGCGGACTGCGATCCCCGGCTTCGTCCGCTGTGATGTGATGTTGAACCGGCACGTGGAGGGTTATTGCCACGTGTTGTGTCCTGATTGACCCCCTTGTTCGTTGTTCCAGGTTCCACTGCATTCCCTCCACCCATGCTTTGAAAGGAGACTTGTTTACAAAGTAACCTTTGGGTGGTTCCGGTCGAAGGAGTCTCAGAAACCCATAATCCGGAAAGGATTCACACGCAAAAAATGTTCAATTTTGCCCAGAATTTTAATAGCGCTATGCCAGGAAGTATGATAAACCTGGAAAAGTCTGAGAATCCTAATAAGTTATCCAACTTACCACGTCTGGCGTTGCTGCTGCCAACGTATTGTTATAAAAGCTATCCAAACCTTTTTGTGTATAGCGCTTCAGGTGTTGATCTGAGTCTCAGATATGATAAAAGCATCGATTTTTTGGCCGTACAACCCAAGATATGTTTAGAAGCCTTTTCTGAGATGAATATTAGGCATGCAAGCGGTGGATTCGCCGGAGACGCCGTGAAATGGCTTTCACGGCGGTGTGAACGACCGGAGGAAGCTGATTTTGATAAATTCCCGGTAACGGAGCCAACTGATGTTGCAGGAACAATCAGGGTGGCGGCAACGGCGGAGCCATATGGATATCTGGCTATTTATGTGTGATTTCTCCGGTTGAGATGGGTGGTGAATACGGTGGCTTGATAAGTAACATATGAAGTTTCTGATAGAAATATGAACATGGGCATGGAATCGACAAATTGGCAGAGTTTGACCTGCTTTTTCTATTAGATCGATCCTTTGTGGCGTTACGTACAACTCCTATTTATAGGAAATGGACTAAACGGGATTATGCTAATGACGACAAGACATAGTAAAATATGATTAAGCATAAGACATAATCTTGGGCGATGAGAGGGTGATCGGGACTAGATTAGCTTTGGCCTCCCCTCGGGCTCGCTGGTTGGTCTTATCTTTTTGGTTGCAATAATTCCCGGCTTAAGGAAATGAGTCCGACTTCGCCTTTAGATGATAGGAGGATGTATGTCTGTAGATGTCAACCCGGGCTTTCAAGGCTTGGCCTTGGCTCGAATTGACGGTAGGCTCGACATCTAGTGGTGCGAATTCAACCTGGAAAATAGCATGGATCGGAGAGGGTGTAGATGGAGCAAAATGATTACATGTGACCTCCGACCGGGTTTAACCGGGTCCGTAAGACCGTATACGGGTTTCCCATATCAAGGTGAAATTTGGGAATTGTTTCATAATGAAACATGCACCTCCTAACAAGATTGAGCCTCATCTAGATTGACCTACTTGAGTAACCACTACACAACTGGTTGGTTGTTCCTCTTCATGGTCCTGATTTCCAAAATTCTTTCTGGAAAGAATACCATTTTCCCGTCTTCTATAGTGATAGGGAGTTTATTTGATGCTTGTACATGAGCTCCTATGGATTTCTTGAGCATAGAGACATGGAAAACTGGGTAAATCCGAGATCCCTGGGGCAAGAGAATTTGTGAGACACTTGATTGATCCTTTCTACCACCTTATAGAGCCCAGAATACTTGGCTGGCAGCTTGAGGTTTATGCACAGAGCCATTGTTTTCTATCTATAGGGCTACAACTTGAGGAAGACATAGTCCCCTACTGCAATTTCTTTCTTTGTTCTATTCTTATCCCCATAAAACTTCATTCTATCCCTAGTCACCTCCAAATAAGACCTCAAATCCCTCATTAGAATCTGTTTGTGATATGGAATGATTCCACATCTAGAAATTGCTCAGCAACCAATTCACCCAAGGGCAAGGGTGTAGGTTTACACACATATAGAGCCTCAAAAAGGGTTAAATTAAGAGAGTTATGAGAGTTACAAGAATATGACTGAGCTTATTTACCCTCTCAGTTTTGCCATCAGTCTGGGGATGATAGGCAGTAGTACAAGAAAATTTGACCCTAGATAGTTTGAGAAAATGTTGCCAAAATTCAAAGGTGAAAATTTTGTCTCTATCTGAAACAATTCCAATAGGTAAACCATGCAGCCTACAGACTTATTGAAAGAAAACCAGAGCCATATAGTTTGATGTATAGTGCTTGTCAAGAGCCAAGAAATGACTGAGCTTAGTTGGTCTATCCACCGCTACTAGTATTACCTCATTCCCATCTGAATTAGGAAGACCTTCTATGAAATATATACTGATATGGGACCATGCCTGACTAGGAGTGGGCAATTGTTGCAATAAGCCTTAGGGATGGTCATACATGCGTTTACACTGTTGACATATGATAAATTGTTTGATCATCTCTTACACTTCCAATTTCAGCATGGGCCAGTAAAACAACTTCTTGATCCTGCTGTAGCAAGCCCAAATTCCATAATTCACCCTCAAGGGACTAGAATGTAGTTGTTCCAGCATGTGTCTTCTGAGGGATCCTCCAGTTCCCACATACATCCGTTCTTTGTATTTGATGACACCTTGCTTCAAACTGAAAATGGGTCAGGGACAGAATTCACCATAAGCATTCTGATTTTATCTACAGCCCATTGATCCCCAGTGTAGCTGGCTATAACTTTTTGAATCCAGTATGGAATGAATGTACTATTTGCATAAATCTAATCTTGTGAATGAGGCTGCCTAGAAAATCCATCAGCCATCACATTCTCTACCCCTTTTATACTTAATATGAAAATCCAACCCCAGGTAACATGCTAACTCTTTTATGTTGTAAAGTGGTAGAAGCCTTCTGATCCAGTAGAAATTTCAAACTCTGCTGGTCAGTCTTGATAATGAAATGATTTGCCAGAATATATTGCTTCCACTTGGTTACTTCCATGAGCACAGCCAATAACTCATTCTCATATATGGAAAGCCCTAGCTCCTTAGTGTTTATAGCTCTACTCAAATAGGCAATAGGACTTTTCCTTTACAGCAGCACAGTACCCAACCCTTGTCCATATGCATCGGTTTCTATACAGAATGGTGTATGGAAAATGGGCAGGGTCAAAATTGAGCTGCATGTTGTTGCTTTAAGTGTATCAAAGGCCCCAGTGGCCTGATATGTCCACTGAAAACCCTCTTTCTTGAGTAGTTATGTTAAGGGTTTGGATATTGATCCATAGTAGATCACAAATCTTCTCAGAGAAACTCCTTAAAGCCCAAGAATCCCTTTGGTTCTCAGTAACATTTTGGGTAATGTCCATCTTGCATGGCTTGCAATTTCTTGGAATCTGCCTTAACTATTCCCATGTATGATATGACCAAGGTATTCCACTTGCTCGTGCCCAAATGAGCATTTGGACATTTTGGCATAGAATTTGTTATGTCTGAGTGTCTGCAAAACTTCAATCAAATATAGCAAGTGAGTGACCCTATCAGGGATGTATATCAGTATGTCATCACACCAGCACAAATTTCCTCAAGTATGGCCTTAACATCTCATTCATACTCTTTTAGAAAGTGGATAGGGCATTAGTGAACCCAAAAGGAATCACTTTAAATTCAAAGTGGCCATGATGGGTCACAAGTGCAGTCTTTTGGACATCAGAATCAGCCATAAGGAATTGGTGAAAACCAGATCTGAGATCAATTTTTTAGAAAACTTTGGCTTCACTTAGCTCATCAATGATAGAAATGGGGTATCTGTCATTAATTGTAATATCATTGAGTTGTCTCAGAATCTACACAAAGACCTCCATGTCCTATCTTTTTCTTTACCAACAAGAAAGGAGGAAAAAGACTAGTTGTGTTGTATAATCCTAACACGCAACATGTCCTCCACCAATTGCTCTATTTCATCCTTTTGTTGATAAGGATGTCTGTAAGGTTTCAATTTAACAGGGGCCAGCCCCTTCTTTCAAGTGTATAGCATGTTTGCATCCCGTCTTAGGTGGCAAGCAAGTAGGTGTGGCAATAAGATCTTCAATTTCATTCAGGACTGTCTTGATTTTTGGGGCAATCTAAGCAGGTTCTTGCTCTTGTATTAGATTCAGGCAACCAATCAATCCAGAAGCACCATTATTAAAAGTCATGACCAGTTTTCTACCACTGATCATCTTCAATTAAGGACAATTTCTTTCACATCCTTGGTGAAAGTTGCATCTTGGCAAACCAAATAGCATAGGACTATACTTCCTCATCCAGTCCACCCTAAGGACCATCTCACAAGCCTACATTTAATCAGTCTAATGTCATGGAAGACCTGATCCCTTGCATTGTCCAAGAGAAATTAGGACACTACCACTCATTAGTCATCTTTCTACCATCTTCCACTGTTATGACCATAGGGTGTGTAGCCTCAATAATACACCGCACATCCTTGGCAACCTGCTGATCCAAAAATATGTGTGAAGCACACTATCAATCAATATGGTAACTGGTTTCCTTTTTAGCCACTCTTGTATCTCAATAGTGTTGGTAGAGAGTTGTCCTGAGAGAGTGTACATAGACAACTAAGTAGTCTCCCTAGGTTCATCATTCAACATAATCTACTTAGTAGAATCCTCAGCCTCTATACCCTCATAGACCTCATCCTCATCAGCCAACAAAGTATGCAATTGCTTCTTCTTGCACAGATATCCAGGTTAATACTTCTCATTACACCAAAAACACAGTCCCTTAGCTCTCATGTCCTGAAGCTCATTAGGTGTAAGAGTCTTTTGTATAGGCTTTTTCACCTCAATAGCCCTAGGTCCTTCCGAAGTTCTCCTTAATGCATAAGGTGCCTTCAAAGATGTAGAGGTTGATTCTCTGTTATATTGTCTAGGTCTCAAAGAGTCCACAACCTCCTCTTGGCATCTGGCTTCTTAAATAGCCTTCATCATGGATTTAGGGGCCACTAGCCTTACCATGGACTTGATTTCCTTCCTCAATCCTCTGATGAAACATGTAATGTAGTATGGTTCATGTAGGTGAGGATTGTTCATTTGGACCAGACTCTTTAGGGTCTCAAATTCAACTAAGTACTCATCCACGCCCCTTTTTGAACAAGTGGTGGAAATCATCCAGTTGATACATCCATAGATTTACACCTAAATCTGCGGATGTACTCTAATCGAACATTTGTCATGATAAGTAAGAAACCACTTCCTCAAACCACCAAACCACATATCGCCTCTTCCCGTAAGATGCATTTCAAAGAAAACCTAACTTCTCTTCATCATCCTCAATGTCATGCATATCAAAATATCGCCCACACCTCCTCAACCATTCCTTAGAGCTTCTCATAGAACATAGGAAATCAACCTTAGGAGTCTTGACTAACAAGTTGTTCTTCACTATTTTTCCAGTCCTAGTGACTGAATTATAGTGATTAAGAGTAGGAAGTAATCCATCACCTATAACGGTGAAGTCCTCACCATGATTTCATTGCATAGGAGGTGCCTGATGAGAAGTTTCCGCTAACTCATGTTGCACTGCAGGCGTTCGATAACTTGCCTCAGTGAAATGCCTATGCACAAAAGGTGTTCAAACAATTGATTGTGCCAATACGTCCATCTTCTGCATGAGCAACTGCATATTAGCATCTGCCTGCTGTTTATGTGCATTCCCTTCCTCCATTTGAGCAGCAACAACATCCAAACTATCACGTTGTCTTTGAGCTTCTTCAGTGAACTTCTATTCTAGCTTATACTCGTCCGTAGCTTTGGGGTGTGTTCCTTCCGCCACTGCTGATCACATGTGACAGGAGAACTCTCTGATACCAGATGCAATGATCAGAGGAGTTCGATCAAAGAATTGGGGTTCGAGAGGAAGGAGAGGCAGAGAGAGGAGAAGAAGAACAGAATTTCGGAAGAGAAAAGGTAAGAGATTTTTATTAGAATCAACTTCGACGTCCTCTCAATTACATGACCAGTGGTATCTTTACCTCCCTGAATCTAAGGGAAACGGGTAAGGGAAGGAAGACAGCAAACGTTAGCAATAATTCCCAATTACAATCAATTTCAATCCCTAACCCTAACCGACCAAAAGTCCCAATTTTTAGGTTCATGACATAAGTATATTAGACACAAATTTTTTTTTAACCAAAACAAATTTAACAAAATAGTTTTTTTTTTTCCGTAGACTTGAACATCAACAATATATATATATATATATATATATATATATATATATATATATATATATATCTTTTCTTTCTATTACATATAAGAAAGGAAAGGGGTTGGGAGGATTTTGGGAGTGACACGTGTTTTTTTTTTTTTTAAATCCGTCATTTTACTGTTCATCACTTTGTGCGCTAACATTAATCTTTTTTTTTTTTTTTTTTTTAATATTTTTTTTACTGTTCATGGCAAGTTTCAAATTTTTTTTTTTTTTTTTTTTTTTTTTTTTTTTGAAAAAAGGGTTTGAGCTTAAATTGTTCCATTTTGGAGACTTTCTGAATGTATCACCTTTTAATGTGTGAATATACGGAAAAGTTGTTGTTTTGTGACAAGTGTTTTTTTTTAATTGGTGTGTCATTTCTATCGTTCATCGGCCTAGAAGCCCATTTTTTTTTTTTTTTTTTTTTTTTTTTTTTTAATGTAGGTGAGGTGAGGTATGAGATGTAATGCGGTGATGTATGGTAGGGTATGATGGTATGGTTGGATGATGTGCCGTAAGTTAAGTAAAGTTTGGTAGGTTGAATAAAGTACGTAATATAGGGTAGTGTGGTAGGATAATATTGAAGGATGCAGGTTCTTAGATCTAAACAAATTAGATCTACGCGCAGCGGATGGATCACGATTTATATATTACAATACATAATTAAAGGATTTAACAACTACAAGGGGGTTAAGATCATGTTACCAATAGTAGGAAGAGAAGCCAAGATCTTCCGATGTGTTCTCCAAACGGCGGTTGGTGGACACCCTTCTTGATACACGAGCAACCTTGATGTGCAACACCAAGAAAAACTTAGAGTTTTTCTTCTTCTAAAACTCAAGACAAGAAAACTAATTATTTCTCTCTTTTTTTGCTATAGTGGTGAAAATTTTGCCAATGCAAAAGGCAGGAGAACTCTCTTATATATGAGAAAGAAACTCATTCTCCAAGGATTAAATAATTAAGAGATAATTATTCCATTAATCCTTTATTCCAAATAAAGATAAATAAAATGATTATCCCAAACAAATTAGGATAAATCATTTCATGAATTATCATTTAACAAATAAAAGATAAATCACATGTCAAATAATTATCCAAGAAAACTAATTTCTCTCTAATTAATTGACATCACAATTGGCGCCACATATAAGGGTTTATAAGCCCACAAAAAATGTCTTTCATGTCTATTATATTATTTATCCCAACTAAATAATATCCATGCATATCAATTAATTAAATTTGACCAATTAATTATCACTGAAGCCCAAATAACAAGATTATTAGTCCGAATTACAGAAGCCACATCGGGGACCATGGACCTATACCCAGTAGCTCCAATAATTAATTATTTATCGAACAGAATAAGTACATTAATTATTAATTCCGGATTACGCCACCATAAACCCGGCCCGAACTCTACCGATTATAGATGTATACTTATACTCAACCCATAGAGTGAATAAGCGTCATTGATATAATCATTACATACGGATTAACCCTCATGATAGATCGTCCATTCTCGAGTGGAAGTCTCCGTGAAACCGACTCGAATATCTTATCCTTATTTACCATTAACCCCTAGTGATCAATTAGTTCACATATCTCGACTAGTAGCTAATTAGTCTAACATGAATCGGGCCCATCGATCATTTTCTTAGGGCTAACAAATAAGGGGATCGTCTCTCTTCCCGCGAGGAAGGAATGGATTCTATGTCTGTGAAAATCGAACTACTCACTCATCCTGAGATAGTGCCAATGAGAAGTGGCTTGGAACACATATTTAAGTGAACCGTAACTAACACATCAAACACTACCCCGGGACAAGCAAAGACTCTGTGATCACCTCGAGGATTAAGGTTGATCCATATATGATCATCTAATGATTTAATAAGATTCCTCGATTACGGAATTATATCGAGAAATTCATATTAAATCGGTCCATTCCTATATGAATACCATCATATATAAATGCCCCACGTAGGTACTGTTCGGTAAAAACTCGTTTTAAATTTATAAACCGAAACACCCCAAGTATAAGGTTCGTAGTATAGGGTGTTAACGGGTCGTCCTAAGCGAGTCGAATGTTTATCGGATTAAAGTGCAGTTATTCTATCGGTTATGTCACAATTTATTACCTAAAACTAAGGTCTATACTAACTATAATATAAAAACGATAAGTAAAATTAAACTAAAACAGGAAACAGGAAAACTCGACTATGGACGGGCGTTCACCAAGGGTGGACGGGCGTCCAATTACGATCTAAATGCAGAAAATATGTAGAAAAACAGGTAGAAGCTAGGGTTTTTAAAATAACTAAACGTAGCAATCAAATTGATACGAACTATTCGATTTATCAAGTAATTAAAAGGAAACGGCAAGGCAACGGGAATCCACCGATCAACCAACCCAACCCCAACTAGATGGCAAGTTAAAGATACGATTTTTAGTAATGATCTGTCACGAATTCGATTAAATTCCCTTAAACAAATTCTAGGGTTTCGTTTTCTTTCTCAAGCAAAACTGAACGGCATGCAAAATAAGATCATGAGATCGTCTCCAATACTCTACTCAATTAATTATAAACGATCTCTCGAACTACAACTAATTGCATCAATTGAAAGACTAAGGCTTGAACAATATTCTCATACATATTCAAAGCATAAAAGTAGTTTCATCGATCTTTTGATTCAAATAAAACATAAACAATAAAGAACAATATCCAATTGATGAAAAACTGTAACTTTTACTCACTAAACATGGAGCTAAAAATCATCTAGTTGGTGTTGATGTTGATCGGCTTCATCCGTTGTCCCACCGCGATGCGCTTAGCCAACAATCATGTTGTTGAACACGATTATTGGGTTGGAAGAGTTCATCTTCTTCGTGTACATGTGGTGCGGCTGCTGCTCTGATATTAGGTCTCAGCGGCCGTGTTTTCTGATATGGTATATCCTGGCGTTCAAAACACACTTTGCTATATAGGGCTTTTGAGTCGGTGCTGTCAAGTCGGCCGAAGGACGCCCGTCTGGTCTTGTGGACGCCCATCTGCTGGATCTTGAATTTTCTCTAGACGTCCGTCCATGTTGCGTCCAATCTCTCTGTATGTGATTTCTTCTCCTGGACGCTCGTCCATGTATTCAGACGCCCGTCTGGTTCGGACGCAAGTTCAGCTCCTTGGACGCCCGTCTGCCTGGACGGGGTAGTGAACGCCAGTTTACTTTCCCAAGCCGACTTGCATCCTTCTTCTCCAATTGAGTATCTCTTTTTTTCAGCTCATTCCAATGCCACGCATGCATACTACAAGGTGGTAAAAACACGCAAAAATGTAGACTCATATAATAGATAAACAATCAATTAATTAAATCACATAATTGGCTTGGTTTTCACACTTTAATGAATTCTAAACCCATTCTTTCAATTTATCCTTTTAGCAAGTGATTTTCTACAAAAATCACTAAAACACGGAAGATATTGCTACGAAATAACTCGATAAAAACCATAAAATTAGTCGTAAACAACTCCCCCACACTTAAACTTTTGTTCGTCCCGAACAAAACAATCAAAACTAGCTCACTTTCATGCAATCCACATAGATCCCTAACTCACGTAACAAAAGATACAACAACTATAGCAAGTAATACCAACATAGAGATAGATTATGTGTGTGTGACAAGCCCTTTTCAACCTTCACAATCCTCTCAAACAAATATCCTCTCAAATAATTTTAATGACTATCCTAGGTATAGGCAGTAATCGTTCCACACAAAGTCTTCCCGCGCACTCAGTAGGATAATCCCTGCAGCATATCATTTGGTTTATACTGGGTATAAGTTCACCGTTAACAAAGTCTTTAGGTTTTTTCACTTTCATGTTTTCTTCTTTGACGCACATCAGAATGAGCTCTTACCCGTCATAGTAGAATAGGATGTTTCGGGATAACACCCTACCTTACTCAAATCATAGGATAGCTTTTCCTGACTGTCGTGAGCTTTTGGTCATCATAGTGGTGTAGGACATTTCGAGATAATGCCCTACCGCACTCCAATCATTAACCAGCTTTCGACACACCCATTTATTTATTATTATCTCAACTTCTTTTTTCAAAAACATTAGTTACGTTTCACTTATCACATTCAAACCTTCAGATATTCACAGTGCACGTTCTGAACTTAGGTGTTACTTCACTGTACTATTAAGAACAAATCTCTCTAAGATAAATCACTAAAATAGTGAAAGGATACAGTTCGAAATTGTTGCTTCAATGTCAAAGGCTTACGTGAATATGAAATGAATACTATCTCAAATTAGTAAAGGCATGCTATAATCATCTCTCAAAGTCACATAAAATCATTGTCAGGAAACTACAACTAGCAAGCCATTTGTTTCAATTACATGCTCAAGATTTACAATTATCCAAGTGTACTTTGAAAAATTTTAAAATTTTCGAGATAATCACATTTACTCATTTTCAGAAGATATAGCATGATAACAGAAATATAGACACCCCCCCACACTTAAATCACATTATGTCCTCAGAATGTGCAAGTAAAAGGAAAGAATACTTAGCTGGTTTTCAAAGTGGCAGAGGTCAGGCAGTGGCATGAACGTACCGCTGCAACTCGTATCACGAACAGACAACACTAAAAGTAATAACTTGCAAACCTGCTCAAAAGTATCTGCAACACTCGACATAACAGATAATCTCGGGGTATACGGGGTATATGATTAAACATGTATACACATAAAACAACCACAAATAGGACAAGGATAACCAACACACAACTCACCAAGGTTTTATTCCTAATACCCTAAAAACTTAACTAAAAAGTAAATTAAAAGACTAGGCTGCCTCCTAGGAGCGCTTCTTTATTGTCATTAGCTTGACAGAGTAAACCAAGTCAACCTGGATCAGGCCACTTGGGTTTGAAGCTAACCACTTCCCTGTCAGAATCAGAATGACTAGGACGGAAATGGTTTTCACCACAATAACAGGTCAAGTGCGCGAGTAAATCATGAAATTTTTCTCTCCAGACGACACTGACTCTTTTCTTCTTGTTCTTGTTCCTCAGATTCGGCTGAGGTATGCTAACAGGCTCAGGAGCATTGACAGAAGGATCTGCAAGAATAGGGTTAATAATGTCATCATCCACTTCAAAGAAGTCGGATGGAATCTCCTCACAAATAAACGACTCAACCGTTTCATTTCTCTTTTGAAAGTATAGTACGTCAGGCTTTTCCTTGGGTTGCCCAAAGTACTTCTTAATCCTGTGACCATTGACTTTGAACGGTTGATCGCCGTGCCCTTTCAACGTAATGGCTGCACTAGGATGAACATCAAGAATCTCAAAGGGCGCAGACCATCTAGATTTTAGCTTACCGGCAAAAGATGGATCTGGTGTTATACAACAAAGCCATGTCTCCCACTTTGAATTCCCGATCTTTAATCTTCGCATCATGGAGTGCCTTCGTTCTTTCCTCTTGATCCTAGAATTCTCGTGAGCACGCGAGTCGGAACTCATCGAGCTCGTTCAATTGCAATAGTCTCTTTTCCCACAAAGTGGTGTCGAAATTCAAGAATTTAATAGCCCGATAAGCTCTGTGCTCAAGCTCGACTGGTAAATGGCAAGCTTTGCCATAAACCATTTGGAAGGGTGACGTACCTATAGGGGTCTTAAACGTGGTGCGATAGGCCTAAAGTGCGTTATCCAACTTTAGACTCCAGTTGGATCTATTTGAGTTCACGGTCTTTTCTAAAAATCTTTTAAGGCTTTGGTTGCTTATCTCGACCTGTCCACTTGTTTGGGGATGATATGGTGTACCGATTTTGTGTCTAACACCATATTTCTCAAGAACTTTATCAAGCGGCGCGTTGCAAAAATGAGTACCTTCATCACTAATGAGGGCTCTAGGACATCCGAATCTGGTGAAGATATTCTTTTGCAAGAATTTCTTCACAACTTTGTGATCATTAGTTTGGGTGGCTATTGCCTCCACCCACTTGGAGACGTAGTCAACACAGACGAGAATGTATTTATTTCCACACGACGATGGAAAGGGTCCCATGAAATCAATTCCCCACACGTCGAAGACTTCGCAATCCAGAATGGGCCTAAGTGGCATTTCCATCCTATTACTCGCCTCCCATTCTTCTGGCACCTATCGCAGCCTTTACAAAAAGGCTTGCGTCCCCCTAAAAGAGTCGGCCAAGAGAGAATCCGGCTTGGAGGATTTTTGCAAGCTGCCTTGGGTGCTCCGTAGTGTCCTCCGTGGGACCACTATGATATTGTTCCGAATATCCCATTGTTCATGTTCCGAACACACCTTCTAAGCAACCCGTCTTTCTGGACCTTGAATGCAGATGAGATCCTCCCACACGAGATATTTGAGATCGAAAAGAACTTCTTCTTCTCCTCGATCGTCATCTCCTCTAAATGACCACCTCGCTAAATAGTTGGCGTAATTAGCGTACCACGGCCTAACAAGTATCAAGCTTCATCAATTGCTCGGTGGAAAATCAATGCCTATTTCCTTGTGATTTACGCCACCCTCATTTACTAGGCGAGACGGATGATCACCCACAACATTATCACTACCCTTCTTATCTTTGATCTCAAGGTCAAACTCTTGCAAAATTAGAATCCATCTGAGTAACCTTGGTTTTGCATCCGCTTTGTCCATAAGGTAGCGTGAGGCTACATGGTCCATTCAAACCACAACTTAAGACCCTAGAAGATAACTTCTAAACTTGTCAATAGCAAAAGCGACGGCTAAGAATTCCTTCGACCGATCGTGGTGTAATTGCATTGAGCCGGGTTCAAGGTGCGGCTCGCATAGTAAATGGGCCTGAACTTTTTATCAATTCTTTGACCTAAAACTGCGCCGACTGCGTAGTTAGAGGCATCACATAATAATTCAAAAGGCTTAGTCCAGTCAGGTGCGATTAAGATAGGGGCACTTATGAGCTTATCCTTTAGGCAATTGAAAGCTTCTTTGCATTTCTCATCAAACAAGAACATAACATCATCTTTAAGAAGGTTAGATAAGGGCTTGGCGATTGTGGAAAAGTCCTTAATAAATCGCTGTAGAAGCCAACATGACCAAGAAAACCGCGTACCTCTTTGTGAGCTTTTAGTGCGACATTTTTCAATGGCTTCTACCTTAGCCTTATCAACTTGAATACCACTTCGATGACACCTTGTGTCCCGGAACAATCCCTTCATCTACTAGAAAATGGCATTTCTCCCGGTTAAGCACTAAATTCTTTTCAACACAAATAAGAAGTACCATATCTAGATTTTCCAAGATCTCATCAAAGCTATCGCCATAGACTGAGAAGTCATCCATGAAGACTTCCATACATTTCTCCACAAGTCCATCAAAATGGCCAACATGCACCGTTGAAGCGTTCTTTGGTGCATTGCATAACCGAAAGGCATTCTCATGAAAAGCAAAGTGCCTCGATGGACACGTAAACGTAGTCTTCTCACAGTCATTAGGGTCGATGGCTATCTGGAAGTAACGAGAATATCCATTGAGGAAACAATAATACTTATGACCACTTAGTCTTTCAATAAGCTTTGTCAATGAAGGGTAAGGGAAATGGTCTTTGGCGGTGACTTCATTCAATTTGCGATAATCGATATGAGACTCAGAGCGCTCCACAAGGCGTAAAGCTATCTCCTCCCCTTTTCATTCATTTCAACAGTGATACCTCCTTCTTTGGCACAACTTGGGTGGGGCTAACCCACTCAACGTCGGCGATTGCATAGATGATTCCCATGTCTAACCACTTTATAACTTCTTTCTTGACAACCTCCCTCAGCATATGCGGATTCACCTTCACGAGGTTGTCTTACTTTCTTAGCTCCTTCCTCCGTTCGGATTTTATGCATGCACACATCGGGCTGATTCTCGGATATCACCCACTTGCCATCCGAGCGCGAGGATGTTCTTTTTTCAAGCACTTTTATCGCCAGTGCTTCTTGCTCGGGCTCGAGTTTTGAAGAGATGATCAAGGGTAACTTATCACCATCCTTAAGAAAAATGTACTTAAGGTGTTGCGGAGCGGTTTAAGCTCCAAGTCGGTAGGTGGTTGCTCAATCTCGGATTTTAAGGGCCACCTTTTCCTTATGGGCTTGAAGTGGTTGGTCAAGAATACCTCATCTTCCCGAGGTACAACCCTAAAGGTTTGGATCACATCATCCATAGGGATCATTCCTTCAAGACCCGCTTTCTCCTTCTCATGCTTGATCATCCTTCTCAACTCTTCTTCTTCTAGCTCCTCTGCTAGTTTGCTCCCAATCATCAATCTCCCAATGAGTAGTCTCTCTCCGTAAATCCACTTCATCCCAACTTCCCATCGGGCTTCCTCTTCTACAGGGTTAAAGTCTTCTGATGGAGCTCATTGAAATCATCGTTCATTGCTGGGAATCTCCATGTTTCTTGTTCATTGACAGGCTCATTGTGAGCAAGTCGTGAAGACGACTCGTCGATGACTACGGCCTGTAATGAAAAGCAGAAGATGGTCCACAAATCAACTTGATCTCATAACGTTCTGACTTGAAAACACCTATCTCTGTTAGCTCTATCGCTTCTTCAGAGGTGGCATTTTCTTCGTCCTCATAAATTGCTTCAAAGTGACGAGATTTCTTCAATCGGGGTTTCCTCGGGACTTTTCCCTCGTGTGAAGGTAACAGATGTATCATCGACTCTAAGCGTAATCGACCCTTACGAAATCGATGAGGCGGCGAGAGGTATCCAAGAAGGTCCGGCCGAGAATTAGGGGCATCTCCTTGTCGTGTGGATAGTCTAAGATAACCCGGTCGGTAGGAAAACCAAGCCTCCAACATGGAGAAGGACATTGGCAACACAACCGCCGGCTTTGGCGGCTTGATCGGTCTCACCATCCAAGAGAAATAGGGCGTTCCCGCATTCTTTTATCTAAACCGAGCTTTTTGCGCACGTTCAATGGCA
Organism: Gentiana macrophylla; assembly: GCA_026214975.1. NCBI lineage: Eukaryota > Viridiplantae > Streptophyta > Magnoliopsida > Gentianales > Gentianaceae > Gentiana > Gentiana macrophylla. Next base: position 796 of record JAOBSW010000470.1, on the reverse strand, counting down.
TCACATTTATGGAGGCCCCAGTCGCATAAGACGTTTTTGGAACATGTGGCCTTCAATCTCACAAGAGATCGAAGGTCTCCGAATCACCTCGCTTAGTAGCAACTTTCTGTGAAACCATGAGCAATCTTCTCTTAAAACTTCTTCTTCCATCCTTGAAGCTTCTTCTTGCTTCCACAAACTTCCTTAAGATACTTAGAGCATTTAGGCATTTCACCAATACCTCCTCATAGGGATATAGTCACTTTGGTATCTCTAAGCATCCTCCTCACACCGTCATATTGTCTGTCAAGACGAGGAGTATTCTCTTTCTTCTTGGTGGATAAGGAAGGGCTTTATCATTGTTCATGGCTTGATTTTTATGGCCTCATCTTCCTTATCCTTCCATCGACAAACTTTTCCTCCTCTTCTTTGTCGTGGGTACAACCACCTGACCTCTCCTCATTTCTCTATCGAATCATTTTCATCACCCAAGAATCATCATTAAGCTCATCCTCTCGCTGTTTCCTTCCTTATTTAACTCGATTGCCCCTCTTGAACTTATGGCGTCGGGAGGGCTACTCGTTCCGACATCTTTCCGGATCCTACCTGCTTACCACTCCTTAAAGTAACCTCATTCACTCTTCGGTCCCATAATCCCATTGAGGTGTGATGGCGAAGGCAAACATTGATATCTCGCTTTAGGTTTCTTTTCGGTATAACTTGGAAGTTTACCGTGGGGTCTGCTTGCTTGTTGATCCGCCATCCGCCAACTGCTCTCTATTGTCTTGACACTAGTAGCCGTGGTCTTCACCATGTC